>JARYHS010003674.1:0-51038 GCA_031002005.1 Vandiemenella viatica
CGCGAGGCCTCAGCCCAGGATCACGCGAAGGCGGCTTCAGCTGTTTCTCTGCACAGCACAACCACAGAAAATTGTTACCTTCTGCTGCACAGTGGAAAATATACAGTTCTTAATCAAAGAGAGCAAGTTCGTTACCCCTTTCAAGCCAATTTTTCACACTATTGATACACCGGGAAAGTCTTCATTTTTTTTCACTTATACTTCTTGTTTGCTACGATTTTGAATTTCAACAATGTTTAAGTGCAACAGTTTGCAGGAATATAAATAATATTATCAGTTCATCAGTTTGGTAACCAGAAATATCGTTACGATAAGCACAATTTTTATTAAAAAATGTGTCCTACAAAAATTTATTATTTATTTATTTTGAAAATAGTAAGCGAACCATTGAGCAGAAAAGTTGGCCCTTGATCGGCATGTAACAAGTGATTTATTCTGTAAGGAATAATTTAAAAAACAAAAAACAAAAACAAAAAACTACGTTTTTGATCATTACACAGAAATACATCAACGGTTGTTCAATGAAGCATCAAGTTTTGTATATCAAAGAAAATATTTAACTAATAATCAACGAAATTTCTCTTTGGTCTTAACCTTTTGACTGCTGACGGCTGATCGTGTACCTGCCGCGCTGTGGCCGCTACCTGCGCTAAGTGATTATCCCTGGGGACGGAGCCGTCCGAGCGGCTCCACCCGCCCTGTGCTGAATGTTTCTGGCGAAGCACTGTGACCTCTCACGACTGATACAGAATAAATGCTCTCACTACATAGTTTCTCTGCAAATAAATTACTACAGAATAAAACTGAATCATTAACCCTATTTTTCATAACTAATAATTATTTCTTGCTTGCATTTTTCTCTCGATTTTTGCAGCTTTTGTCGAATGCGTGGTGATTCTTAAATTTACGTCAATAGTTTACAGTTCTTTCTTGGCAGTTTTCTGTAGGTCCCTTACTGTATTAGAGTGTTATTGTTGATTCGAAAAAAATGCTAGAAATATTCTATTCCACACTTACATACCACGTTCAGACCACGACTGTAAAATTAGAGATATTCGAACTCATACAGAGAGTTAAAGCCATCCGATTTTTCCTCGCGCTATTCACGAATACCATAGAAAAGAGACCTTAAAATGATAATTGTTCAAGCAGCCTCCCCACACACCGAAATTTGGTTTCCGGAATATCTTTGTAGATGTAGACACCCAAAATATCTCGATGTTGACTGAATGTTTGCTGGCGCTTTGTAATTACCCGATTATACGTAATTTTGTTTCTTTGATGAAATTTGTTCCACATAATTACTCAACAGATTTTTCATTTCTAAGCTATGAAGTGTCTGTCCATTAATTACGTCATGTGAAATAGAGAGGGGGGGGGGGGGCGGGTTGCGGCGAAATCGCACGAAACCTCACCAGAGTAACAAAAAGCGGTATCTGGACATAAGTTCACTAAAAATTGGAGTATTTAGAAGGACATCTCTGGTCCAATATTCCCTAATTTTCAATTTTTTTCACGCTAGGCATCAGAAGACAAATAGCTCTGAAACAATACATTTCATCATATCCAGTATCTTTCCACTTTGATATTCGAGAAAGCTCTGATTCTGGAGTATTCTTCATAGTGGTTATACAAAACCGATTCTTTTCATCAGCTATATATTTCGTCAGTTCTTCTGTAAGAAATAACATGAAAACTGACAGAATACTTGACACATTCCCTATTTGACACGCATTTCCCAATAGTGTAACATCAAATGCGTGACTAACTGGACGAAAGTGATTTTCTAGTTAGATTTATCGCCAAGACGTAATTTCTTCGTAGCCGTTTCACTATCACTTTCTGATTCTTCAGAACAACTAACTTGTTGAAACATGATACTGCATTGTCACCCCTCCTGACGAGTATGTTTTAGGAATACAGCTTTCCGATTTTGTGGAAAAGCTATCACTTCCATCAAAATGAAGTAGTTCATCCTCAGTGTCGCTCATCGTAAGAATCTCCATGATTTATTCCTCAATGCACCAACGACGTCTTTCAATTTTCTTTATAAAATACAGGACACAAAGAACACTGATTTAATTTTCGTTGGACAGTGAACTGTAGAGCGAAGCCTAGGCTCCCAGCAGACAAACATTCGTACAATAAGCTAGCGACCAAAACTGCGAAAGGCTATTGAGAAATGTGGCGAGAAGTCCGCTGTACGACTCAGGTAGCGGCGCGGCTATATTCGTCATCAGCACACAGGTAGCGGCAGGCGGGTGCGGCTTATCTCGTCATCAGCACTCAAGGGAAATCCGACGGCTGCGGCTATACCCGTCATCAGCACTCGGGGCCCGCAAGCAGCATGCGTGTATAGACGTCAACAGCAGTCAAAGGGAGACAACACTAAGAGTGAAATAAAAATCTGAATTTGTTACCAATTATAGGAATGTATTATACTTTCTAGGCCTACATTCAGAGGATCCTTCAAACAATTTTGTTAAAACTTTATTGATTTTGATTTCTGTGGCCTCCACCGCAGTTGCGAATGTTCACTCAATTCTTTGTCTGGAATCGCGCCAGTTTGTTAAAGCCTAGCTGCGATGCCAAGACGCATTCGCATAACCCTCTGATGAAAGCCACTGCTCGACGGGTGAACCGTTTGCTTCTAACAAATAGGCGCCGATCCATTCCGAATTAAAAACAAAACATAAATTCGGTTGATATTAATAACTGCGTATCCGTTAGTTAAAACATGTACAGAACATAATTGCTTAAATTGAAGTGAGGAGAATAAAGTTAATTAACCATGATTTACGTAAACCCGATGTCTCTTGAAACGATTTTACTGTGAATTTTACGTTGCTCCAATTCATACAGAAACTTATGGTTAAAGTTTAACTCTTCCATCGAATTCTGAATATTCATCCCAAGTCAAAGAACTGCTCTTTAGAGATCAGCAACCTAATCAAAATGGAATATGAATCTGCTTTAAAACATTAAATTTCTGTATACATTTTCTTATTTTAAATTATTAACCAACCAAATAAATCTAAAACTACAGTTTTTTCTCTTTAGGAAAGGAACGCACAGAATTATACTTCACGAAACCCGTGAACTTAACTGATGAAAGCGGATTCTATTGGAGTCCGCTTCGTATGTATGAATTTTGACGTAATGATTTCCATAAACATCGAATATTAGGAGAGCAACTGAGCTTTTAAATTTAGATAAAGTGTGCACTTAGCTAGGATTATCTTTTGCGCAGTAAAAACCAGTAAGGCTATGGCCTCGCATTTGGGGCCATACAGATTTGGAATTTCCATGGTTTTTGCAAATGGCGCGCCGAATTCCTCGCGTTCCTATCCTCCATCCGACTCTAAAGACCTCGACGAGGTGTAAAGCCCAAAAGAAAAAAAGTAATAAAAGCTGAATGATTACATCAAAAATGTAGTAGTGATCAATAAAATCTGAAAGTCTGCATGTGAAGTGAAGGCAGAAAATAGGTCAGCTTCTGTGTGTACATTCGCACTATGGTTCTGCTCTCTTCTGATAGCAGAAAATCCAAAAACTGACGAAGATTGTTATAAAGCCAGGTTACTGAAATCCATACAGCTGAAAAAAATAACTTACCTCTGTCTGTGGGTCGCAGAGTGGGTGTCATCTCCGTCGTGGTGGTAGACCTGTAGGCGGTGGAGGGCTGCGGTATAGCTGTGAAGTGAAACATCACGTTACTGAGAAACTACGAAGCTGATACATCAGATGTATTAATATTACACACAGATTAAAAGCATGGATCTTAGCAGTATTTGACGTAATTGATTGTAATAGACTGTACTTGTCAGAAGAAAGGGAAACGGAAAGTAGCATAGACTATTTTAAGCAACAGATTCACCGAACTCCAGCAAACATTATGCTTAGGTCTGACAAATGATACTCAGGATCCATTATCATTTTTTTTTTCAGTTATACTTTTTACTGGGTTCGAAAGACAAGACTAGCGAGAGATAATAGAACTGAATTACCGTAACATTTCGATAAAAAAGTTTCGTTGCCAACAGAGTTGAGTGGTAGCCAGTTTTACCAGCAAGTGCCACGGAAAGACGTACCTTTTAAAGGCGACACCATGCACTGAAAACTGTTACTGATGGTTTTTGTGTAAGAATAATGAATATTACACAAGAAGAGGATCACCGTTTAACGTAACAGCGTTCTCGATTCAGAGATCTGTATGTACTAAATGGTGAGTTGAAACGAAAAGGGTGAATTGCGTTTCCGAGAAAAACATCTAGAAACTTTTACTAGTATAGTCGAAAATGTTATGCCTTCTCCACAGTGATCTCGGTCGAAATTCTGCCATCTGTGCATTGATTACTGTAGGTATTCTTGGAGCTCTCACACGGCGTTACCAAAATGACGCTTATCCTAGCGAAGCAAGCAGCGACGCCATTGTTTGGTATTAATGAAAACTGCAGTATCAAGTAATTCTATTGAAATAGCGTATCTAATCTGGAGCACTAAACTGCAAAGTACTAAATTCTAAGCATTGTATTTCATTTATCCTTTCATTTTTTTATGCTTACTTCAAGGAAGCATTTCTCGACAAAGAATATAACCTGTGGGAATACAAAGCACACATAATCACTCTAAAATAGAGATTCAAGAAATTAACTAACAGTAAAGTAAATAAAAACCTTTCATTTTAGAACTAAAGCCTAGCGAAACTGGAATTTCCATAAAACCACGCAAAATTGGCAGGCATTCATTAATATGCAGAAAAAAACTTAAAAATCGTTAGATTAGAGAACTGTACTAATGATAAAAACAAATTAGCAGAAATTGGTCAAGAGTATAAGAAAAACAACACAAGGAACTACTGCAGAACATTCAAAGAAGAATTGTCAAATTACCAGGTATCTAGTCTTTGTTTAAAACGCCCAGATGGGACTCTAGAAAGAAATAAGACCTTCTAAATTGTGAATACTCTAAAGGACAACTTACCTTTGAAAAATCTACTCCAAATCCAAATTCAGAACCTCCCACTTTAGAATAAATCTAACAAATAATATGTGGACTTAAAAATAACAAAGCCCTAGGGGAAGATGGTATAATTGCTGAAAAGTTGAAAATAGGTGGTACGAGTCTTGCTCATAAAATTGATATGATTATTGAAGCCATCTGGATGAAGGAAGAAAATCCCCGAAGACTGGAAACGTGAACTAATTCACCCACTTCACAAAAAGAGGATAAAACCGACAATAATAACTACAGAGGAATTTATCTGTTACCAATTACTTGCAAAATTCTATCCTAGGCACTTCTCATGAGACTTAAAACACAAATAGATCATCTTATCGGCGAGTATCAGGCAGGATTTAGAATAGGAACGTCATGTTCGGAACTCTTACAAATCAGCGACGACAACAGACAAACAGTACTCACCTTTGTAGACTTCAAAAAAGCTTATGACTCTATTGACAGACAAACACTTTTTAATATACTAGAAGAATAAAAGGCATGCAGCAAAACTAAATAATTAATCAAACATTTATGCATCTGAAACTTTAATTATTTGGGGGTAGATCATAGATTAAAGATATTGAAATGCAAAAAAGGAAAATCTTTGCCCCAATTTGTACAGGAGGAATTTGGATGAAAAGAAAATCATATGAATCATATCAGCACTCGGAAAAAAAATTCAGACACATTCAGGAAAATACGAAGTAAATTCTTCGGCCATATTATCAGAATAAATAAAACAGACTAACCAAAAGAATTATCAATATGGTCATTTCAATGAAAATGAAAAACAATTGGCTAGTTAAAATCGAAAAGGATCTCAAGCAAATCAGAATCACAGATGATATCATACAGGACAGATGCAGAGTTAGTAGTATGGTCAGTAATCATTAATTTTCCAATAAACAGTATATAAGAAGAAAGAACACCTGGACGAAATAACGTAGGAAAGAGTTCAGTGAAGGATTTTGGGAAAATAAGGAAAACACAAGTAAGTTCATTATCGCTCGTCAGTTTGGCATATTGATGAAGGAAAGAAGAAGAAACACCCTTCATTTTGCACAACTACAAGAAGGAATTGCAAATTGACATCCTTGTACGAAGTATCTAATTATTGTGTTAGTGTGAGTTGTATTAGCTTTTTCAGTAAGCACATTCACGTCGATGATAACAGAAAACTGGAGAAACACCAAAACAAATGATATCGGTATTACTGTTGACCAAACTATGGCCTGTCGTGGATGTAGCTTACACGAAACAAATACCGCAATTAAGCTTTCGATGTAGTGAATCAGGAAAGTTCGTGATTAGAAATGCGTAAGCTCCAAGGTGGTAAATAGTTTTCCACAAAAAGAGAAGTGGTGGAAATGGTAACTTGCTGAAGGTTTCAAAGCTACGGCTACGGTCTGCTTCTGCCGGCAGCAAATGTACTCTGGTTTCAGCGGCGACCGCCTAACAGGTGTCTCCGCTCGCCTTTGTTTCTGGCCGGTATCACCTTGCCCGCTCACCCCATACCAGGGAGATCGCTAATAAATCACTTGCTGCCGAGCTCCGGCGGCCATTAGCGCAGGCCACGAACTTTTCAGTGCCACAATGGTGCACTCTGCGCACACCCGTGTTTCCCTTTATCTGAGAGATGAACTCGGAATGAGTGGAGTCGGGGAAGCCGGATATGAGCGGACGAAGACAAATGGAAGCAACGGACGAGCTGAAAAGCTGTGAGGGGACGCATCGAGCGCTCACTGCCATAGGGCGACTCACACTGGTGTTCAAGGGGCCTTGTAGCAATTATTTACGAATGAATTATTACTCTTTTATCTGCAGGGAAAGAACTAAGGATAAAGTAGCCGATACCCTGAATCCAAGACCGTATACTGTACACCCAATTACAATAAATTTACTAATTTAATTTAATTGCAATGGAGCACAGGCTCCGGTGGCAATTTCCCTACACACCCATCTTCCTCCTATCCTGCACCCACCTACATTTGCCCTCTACAAATTTAATCTTTAAACTCTTTCAAAGTTTTCGGTAAATTATTTATCATTTCTCTTGGTAATTCATTCCAATCCCTGACACCCTTACCTAAAAAAGAGAATCTTCCCACACCCTTGTGCCTGAAATCGAGTGCCAGCTTGTGGTCATGGTCATCTTTTCCCTTCCATGCACTACTTTTCATACCTATTGCAATATCTTTCCATGCCTCATCGCCAGTATATGCCCTGTACACTCCCTTGACCATCCTCATCATCCTCCTGTCTTGCAGTGAATCCCATTCCAGATCCTTTATCATATCTTTCACTGATTGCATTCTGCGATAATTTCCAGAAACAAATCTAGCAGCCCTTTTTTGCACCCTCTCCAACTCCTGTATTTGATATGTAAAATGAGGGTCCCATACTAGACTACCATATTCGAGCAATGGTCTGACCTAAGTTTTGTAACCCAATTCCTTCACTTCTCTCGTACATCCCCTCATCACTCTCTCCAACAAGTGCAGAACTTTGAAACCTTTTCCTACCACCTGTCCTATGTGTCCTGCTCAGTAAAGCTTGTTATCAAAAGTAATGCCAAGTTATTTACATTAAGTAGTGTAGAATAAAATAATTATATTAATTTTATTCCATCAATTAAGTTTTTACGTTTCGAAGTATTTGAAAAATAATTATTCTCGCTTTGGACGCATCATCAACCACTTTACACTTCAATTTTTTCCACTTACGAGCTCCAAAAGAAATGGCGAGAAAGCTACATGGCAACAGCTCTGTATCAAATTTCTGTGGCTGGTGACAGCTGAGAAAACTTTGCAGTTTCTGAGTGGTTATAATGTTATGGAAAATTTTAGGCATTCTTTATTGCATGAATTGAGTAAAATTCCTTACACCTAACACATTTATTTTGAGGAGCAGCTACGACGATTTCACACGCAAAATGCTTTATGCATAGAATAATTTAATGTATACCAAGTTACTTATTAGAAGTGCGATGTTCAATGAGTGGACGATATTTGCTATTTAACAATATTGAATGAAGAAATTTAGAATGATTTTTTCTTTATATTGGTTGAGGATGTGTGTTGTTTGCGTCGACATATATCTTCATGGTCTTCACAGTGGCGTAGTTAGGTCAACAAGGGCCCCGGTGTATAATAATAATAATATTTAAAAAATACTAAAAAAATAAAAAATAAAATAAAAAAATAAAAATATTTAGATCCCTCAGGCCAGATGGGCGACCTTTTTTTTTTTTTTTTAGCTCTGCCAAGTTACTGGTAGAGGCCCCCTGAACTGAGCTTGGGGGCCCTCTGAGCTGAGCTGGGGGCCCCTCCTGAGCTGTTTGAGGCCCCTGAGCTTTGCAGTAGCGTATCTAGGTTCACAAGGACCTCAGAGCTAAAATAAATGGTCACCTATTTGCCCTGACGGCCCGTCGGCGTTCTGAGCTGCGCTTGGGGCCCCCCTCAGCTGCGCTCGGGGGCCCTCTGATGGGGGCCCCGGTGCACTGCACTGCGTACCCCTATGGTAGCTTCACCACTTTTATCGACATTTGATGTCAGTTTAATGAATTACTCATTGTTGATTTGGTCTAATATGAATCTTTGGTTTTATGGCCGCATTCTGTTGCTGACCCCAAGCATTTTGTGCCTACTTCCAGGTACTAATGGGGGAACTGAAGTGGTGACATCTGTTTGTGAAACGTGTAACTTCGTTCTCTGTGTGATAAGTGTATTATTTGTTTGTGAAATGTGTAGTTTATAAGGTGGAGCTTGGGGACAACCTCCTCATTCACCTCGATGACTGCGGAAGCCCGCCTAAACATCATCGGTATGCAGGGGCCCACGCTCGTGCCCAGTACCTTCCCAGTGTGTGGCACCTCAGTGAGTTGCGTCCTCTGAATGTTAATATCTCTTGATCAAATGCTTATTTTCTTAATGTATGTTTGACCATAATTTTTTGGACCTGTTACCAACAGCAAGTATTTCCCCACAGCTTGGATTCTTTGATATGGAGGTTTTAATATTGTTGGTGGTTTAATTAATAAGATAAATAATCAGTCCACCATAAAGTTCATTTTAAACTTGCGTCTATTTTCAGAAAACACCTCAACGATACTGTTTACATGAATCCAGCGATTGTATACAACACTCCTTTCACAGATAATTTAGTCGGTGAAAACATTGTCGTAAAACTAACTATCTGACTTGATGCACGTTTTATATAAACTTTACCGAAATTTCTAGAACACTTCAAAAGCTTCCGCCAGTTATTTCTCGAACAATAACAATACTTAAACAATTGAAACATATTAAAAAAACAATCAGAATTAATACATTATCATTTAATATCTTTACAAAATGGTCAGAAATGGAAATTAAAGAAACTTAAAAACAAAATTATTCACAGAAATAATTTTAATCTTATGCAAATTGTCCTTTAGACATCGTAACTTGCATTAATACTTGGAATTACGAACATTTAAGCAATTCTCTTGCACAATTCGGTTCTCAAACATATTAAATGGCCTTTAAATAATTTCTTTTCATAAAACAAAGTCTATATACATTGATTTACAGGAAATTGCAAAACAAACATACCAGATCATATTCAACCAAACTCTAGCTTACTATAAATGCTTCATAAAATACAGTTACATTTAAATTTAGATTTGTGGGCTGTTACAAGGTGGCAACTACTGTATGCCAAGGTTGCAGAAAAATAAGTGTTAAATTTTACCGCTTGTAAGGAATCAGCCAGAGACTGCTGGGTAGGAATCTTACCGTACAGCTTGATACTGCCGTCTGTGTCCCCCAGAGAGTTCTTGGAGACGCATCTGTAGGAGCCGAAGTCTGCGGGCCCCACAGACTTGATGGTCAGTTTCATGTGCACCTTGTACGCGTTGTCCAACAACACTGGTTCGTATTTACCGCCTGTAAAGACAAAAATGGTGTGTGAAATAAAACAGGCAGTTAAAAGATAAGAGGTGCTGGCACTTCATATATTATTCTATGGTCTATATTTTGGATCTTGTCCCATACTCTAAACGGAAGAAGACAACGTTGAATGAAAAATGATGTTAATGTTGCATGAGATTTTACGTGTTGCAGCATTAACATGAGATTGAAACTTTCGTTTCCATCAGGCACGTTCCTCTGCTAACAGCTTGAAACCAAACTTTTAGTATACCAAATTAAATGTAAATCCTCGAATTCTACTCACTAAAAGAAAAAGAAAAATACTTTTTTTTTTAACTGCTTAACGTCTCTTTAACAGCGAGGTCTTTAGAGAAGGGGAAGAAAAAGACGACTGCAAGACTCAGGAACGTAGGTAGGTTTGAATTTTTAATCTCTGGGTTTCTAAGATGAATTTCTGTTACAACTTGCATTACGTGAATTGGCTGTCTCTGAAATGTAATTTGATACGAAAATATTATTTGCTGACTAAAGCAAATGTATTACGACAACGTTTATACGCGCGTCGAAAATAACTTTAGGCATTAAATAATTAATATCGTTTCAGAGGAGCATTCTCTTGCCAAAAAAATTTATTTATTCAGCAACTGGGGCAATATTGCAACATGCAACAGCCTGTAATTTTAGGGCCTTGTTTACTTGGCATGGCCACAGGATGCCCCGAAAAAGGAGGTTTATTCCTAGCAAACAAAGTATTGTGCATGTTTCCAGGGAGACGAATTTTAAGCTACTCTTCACCAACGGTTGGGAACAGGCTAAATTCGCGAGATAGAGTCATGGTAAATGATCGGCGCGACTCTGCTTAAAAGTGTGAGGGCATTCAACTTTAGGAGGATATATATATATATATATATATATATATACAAGAATTGCTCATTTAAAGGTATTTGTTCGTATTTTCCAAACTCGCTTTTTTGTAGGGAAGACAACTATTTAGGTAACCTTAAAATACAAAACGTTATCTAAATATGAAATTTTATCCAAATCGTCATAGCCGTTTCCGAGATCCGAAATACATATATATATATATATATATACAAGAATTTTTCGTTTAAAGACATAAGATAAGCCACGGTACTCTACTATCCTTACAAACGCGAAGTTCACAATGGAGAAAAGAAGATCTCCTAACTTTCTTTGGCAGCCAATACTGTGTTCTAAGCCGCAATATCACTGTGGTGTTAGCGGAAATTTGGCGCACAGCCAACTTGTAAGTCGTAACCAAATGAGTGTTTGTCACGGAGTGCGGAGTTCCTATTCACTATACTGACTGCTTTGCAACAAACACATGAATCTTGACCACAGTTCTCTTTCAATATTTTGTTATCAGACAAGATTAAATACAATGAACTTTAAAGGCAAAGATGGGAATAGTGAACTCTCATGCATTAATGTCTTTGCAGTTACATACTCAGTAAATACTGTTTGAGATTTAATGATATCCTCCGAACAACGTAATCTTAGAAAAGAATTCAAGTAAGACTTTTTTTCTGCAGCAATTTATTTGCACAAATGTAATAACTGCTATGAAAAGAAATATTGCTGTCACCGTTTCCTCAAATTAACCGTTTAAAATATCCTTGCTGCTACAAATAACACCAAATTCGGTATCAGTTACAAGAGTTATTTGAATTCTTACTAAACTTACATCTCCGGGGATTTTGAGTTGAGGTGATAGTGAACAACGTGTGCTTTTAATCCGTAAACTTTTTTTTCGAACTTTCAAGATTACCGTGCAAATTAAAGCAATCTCGCAACCTTTTCCTGCAACAGCGAGCAAAGAGACCTACATGCAACGGTGAACAATAGGGACTGTTAAATGATTCCTCTAAAATTGAAGTTGTTATATATAACATTAAACAAAAAGCCATATGATTTCTAATGCGAAACCACACAGTTGAATAAGAAGCATCATGAAACTCGGGTCTTCATCATTCGTGTTACAGTTTCGACGAAATGATACAAATAATAACATACAGCATCGTGCAATTTGCCGTTTCTGTTACTACGATGAGGTATTTATAAGATATGAGACATTATCGCGTGAACATTCCGATTTAAACATTTGTTAAAGAACAGTTTAATAAAACCAAACACATACAGAATTTCATGTTAGTCTCGTCATTGCTACTACAGTATTAATCAGAGTGTTCACTACATTTGTCAAAAACAGACATACTTGAACGCATACAAGGATATCATTCAAATGCATATGGAACCGCTTCAGCTTTGTGAATAAAGAAGATAAACAAATTGATTGCCATCCATCCTTGTACAGCAAACTGTAACCAACACTTACAATTCTGTTGAAGAGAGAACATAAAATACAGTGTTACGGGATCCAAGCTTTACGCCGCACTTTGACCTCCAGCAGAAAGGAGTAAAATAAGTAATATACTTCTTTATAAATAAAATGATTAGTAACTAATCAACTTATCAAAATATTAATTCCTATTTCATGTAAATAGGAATTATTATTAAATGAAAGATTTTTCACACTGTATGTTAAATTTGTGTATCAGATAGAACAGAATGAAAGATTTGTGAAAGTAATGAACTATCACAATCAATTAAAAATTAGTGGGCTTCATAAACACCAACATAGAATATCTATTTATGCACCAAACACGTGAAAAACACAACTGTATAAAATTTATTTCGTATCATTAAATTAATACATGAAATTTATTTGAAAATTAGGAATTTACACAAACTCACAGAGTTACATCTATATGAACAACGGTTGCTTAGTACGCCTTATGACTTGGTTGAACGTGGGCGTTACAATCAATTATACCTTCCGGGCGCTGGAAGGTCGAAAGGTGAGAATGGACAGCTTGCGTCAGGATTATTTGTACATCATATTACTACTGCACTACATACAAGGCTGGCTGTCGAATATCACACATTCGCGGACTATGCACTGATTGAATATCGCATGGCTGCTCCCCGCATTTCTGCGCTCTTCTGCTCAGCTTCTTATTTTATACTACCTTTGAAAAATCGTATTAATGTTTGGAGCTTAACCTCCCGTTATTGTCTATCTCTGTTCGTGGTGGGACTTACTTTTAGACTTTCCAGCCTGAGAATCGTGTAGCCTCATGCGAAGCGTTCCCATGCCCAGTCGACTAGTGCGTTGTCCTCAGCTCTGGCATTCTGCGAATTACTGAGAGGAGGCTCACGTTCGGCGGACATAATCTCTTGCTTGTTCTTCGCTACCCCAAGTTCGCTTGGACGTTGCAAAGCAGCTATGTCGGAAAATGTATTTAATATTCCTTCACACAATTCTAGTCACCGATTGTTACCAGTCAACATGCGCGTCTATCAATTGTTTCTGTTCTTAGACAAATGAATTCACTCACAATAGTAGTTCGTATTCTTAATAATTTAGTTGAACGTTTACTAATGTTTAATAAGTTTTAATTGAAGGTTCACTGTGGACTAGCATTGAAGAAGGGAATATCCGAGTGCTAGTAGTTTAAACCGATGTCTTTTGTTTGCGGTATGGTCAGTGTAACATAAAACACACACAAAACACACAAAAAACACAAAATAAATGTTTTTTTTCTTTTCATCCCCTCCCCCCTCCTCCGACAACAGTATGTTCGCATCGGGAATCAAACCTATATTCTCGTGAATGCTGTATACTTACCCACGAGATTCATTGATTTCTTTCCTGGTAAATATCGAGCGTGGTGGGTGAGTGGTTAACGCTCTGACCTCGCATTCGGGAGGACGCGGTTTGAATCCCTTTCCAGGCATGCAGATTTGGGTGTTGCATGGTTTTCCCAAATCACTCCAGGCGGAATATTTCCTTCAAAAGGCCATGGTTGAATTCCTTCCCCTTCCTTATCCCCTGTTGCATCCTGCCTCTAATGACCCTGAAGTCGACGAGGCGTAAAGCCATAAGTAAAAAGATAGAAAAAATTTCCTGGTAAATAAAGTTCCGTATGGTGACCGACGAAATGGAAGAAAGGATATATACGCCTACATATCTTCTTCTATTTAACACTTACGGAGTTATTTAACAAGTACGATAATACGTAATATAATTTTATAGTGGCCTCGTTGCTGAGTCATTAGGGCATCTGACTAGAGATCCAAAGTTCCTCGGTTCGAATCCCTGTCTAGGTGAGGATTTTCATAAGCCGACCTTCACCTCTAGCACAGCTTACTGTGTAATGTCAAGTACGCCAGAAAGCTTCAGTTGTTCGGATTCCACGTTAAACTGTAGGTACCCTCTAACTAACAATCCTGGTTAGACCAAATGAACATACTCAGATACATACAATACCATATTATAGGACGATTTCTGCAGGTAAATTTACGCAAATGTGAATTACAGTCATACAAATTGTGGATGCGTTATAATAATTATTAGGTATGACTGATTTTATAAACTTTACATTTAATCAATAGGTCCTACATCTATGTATTATCTGCAAAAGTTTTTACGAGCCTTGCTATTTGGAATATTGAATGATGGGATGACCTACGTGATTATCTTAGGCTGCAGGAAACCTACCTGGATGTAGTCTAGAACTACTTCATACTTATAGTACATCTGCTTTTACAGTAATTCTATGACCTCATTGCAACAGCGTGTCTCCTAAAGGTTTTTCCTGACGATGGAATTATAGATCGGTGAAATAGGAAGTTTATTCGTTCTTGAAAACTTAACACGCGATCTACACCAATAGGGCATTCTTTGCTTTGAAGTAAGCTACTGCGATGTCCTCCTGTTAGTGTAGGAGGCTAGCCTCCCTTTCTTGATGGCCTAGAAGCTCCACCCACCCGTTTCCAGTCTCCACCCACCTCTACAGGGCGTGGTCCCTGTTTGTATTCCTCAAATATCGTGACGAGTGCAGACAGCATGAAATGTGTGCAGTGAATTCTCCGACAGCAGAAAAGCTTTTCCGTTCATTTCTCACTGCGTGGTATAGTAATGTGCTTTTAAACATATTATGACTACGCGTCAGCAATCACAATTCAAGTTCGCATTAGTGATGCTATGTAGAGGAATGCATCCACGCCCTCTTACCACCCGAAAGGTTAACAATTTGAATCCCATCCAGTTTGTTACTTCAAATTCCGTGAAAGGCACTCGACGATAAAAAACATTAAAATTTTATTTCAAAAAATATAAAACGCTGACTGAATTAATTGAGAAAGCACAAAGAATGAACTGAATAGCTATAAAATATGAAATAACTTGAATATTTTTCTTCTTATGATGCCATGCTCTATTCCAGTATACCATCGAGAATATCAAAATTAAAATTTCACTGGCCCTTTTTGATTTGGAGTTACATCGTTCGTATTGCTATTGTCTGAATTACGTCTGTATCTTTTACTTTATGCTTTAGTATTTTTTGTATTAAAAACAAACCAATTTATCTTTCTAACTACAAGGAATTTCTTTTGTTTTTTTTTTTTTTTAACAAAAATAGATTTTTTCGCAACAAAAAATATTTTAATTTAAATAATTTGTTTTAAAATCTGTTACACCTCGTCAACGTCAACGTCATTACAGATTGGGGGAAGGAACCGGAGAGGGCAGCCATTTTGAAGGAACAATCCCGGCATTGGCTGCAGTGATTCCGGGAAACCATGGAAAAACTGAAATTTCCAAGTCCGCGCGGGGATTTGAAGCCATGTCCTCCCGATTTCGAGTCCAGAGAGTTACCGCTCACTGACCAAGCCCGGTTAGATACGAATAGCAACACGTATCTAATTAACGTAACTAAAAGTAGAGTGAAAAAATGTAGCCTACAGTTGGTCATTATACTTATGTAGTCACTGATAATTATAATTTGAGTTTAATAACATAAATAATTAAATTTCATATTGAACAGTTCGGAGATTTTTCGGCCACCTATATTTTGTATCTTTAATGTATTTCGCATTCTACAGTGAGACACTATCGTTTCAGCAGTTTAAATATTTTAGACGGATATTTGATGATTTATTTTAATGAGACAACGAAGAAGGTTCCTAAAATACTTTAAAACATAGCCACGACAACTTTACTTTGCTTTCTAATATCTGGACGGCCTGCACGAACACCGATATTACTTCTTTCTGGTAACGCACTGTATGTAGGATTCTGTTCCACAGCGTCACTCATCATAAAGACAAACTAATTAACCTTGTTACTAGCGAAACAAAACGACCGCAGCGAAAACTATGAACCAACTGGCAGTGGAGGAACATTAGGCAACCACACCGTCTCAACTGATGGCAAGGGGGTTAGTGCGGGCAGGGGTGGAGGCAATACTGCGTGACCTTGGCAGGACTAATTTGGTGTCTTGGACTATAGGTTGGTTTGGACAATGCTCTAAATCCTTTTTAATGTCATTGTTGCCGAAAACAAGATCATGTGCTAAAATTATGTCTTATGCCAGAATTGTTATTCATTTGTAATTTGTCAATTGTGTTTTTATGTTCGAGATTTTTGTATCTTAACCCACAAAAAGTGTTGACTGTTCTTTATGTTTCGTTTCTATGTATGGTAAACGGTGTGATGCAACGGGAAGGAAGTGGTGAACGGTTGGCTGGAAATATAATATTAAGTAAATATTAATAAAGGACAGAAGGAGAATTATTAGAGAACATTAAGATATAGAATTAAGTATAAATTAATTAAGGTATTTTGTAATATTTAGAGAGGTAGCAAACATATTAATGTCATGAATAGGTATAGCTACATATGTTTGGAAGGACGTTACAAACAGCGGCCATTTTCAGGCCCATCGTAGATGATGCTATGACGTCAGGAGGTAGACAGACTGGACTGTAACGTCATCCTTGGAAAACAAAATCCGTTCCTGTGAGAGAGAGTGTCAGGACCGCGCTCTAGGTTTTCTATGAAAAGTCCATGTGGCGGAGAGGTTATTTTTTTTTTTTTTTTTTTTTTTTTTTTTTTTTTTTTTTTTCCCTCTTGGCTGTTAGCCTTGGGCTAATTACGCCATAAACATAGGGTTGTTATTGTTAGGGTTTATGTTTATTTGACTTATATACAAATTTTGGTGTTATCTACATATTTGCATATGGTATTGACAACTTTGGTGCAAGGAGTTGCTAAGTTGATCATTAGAGATATTATATCAGTAATTTTTAGCTGTTTTTCAATCAGCTCCTTTCTCATGTCTCTGTAAGATTTGCATCTAAGTAAGACGTGATATATATCCTCCAATTCACCACATGTATCACAATTTGGCGACTCTACAATGTTCATGATATGCTTCTTATCCTTTAAAAGGGAGTGTCCTGTACGTAACCTGTTGAATAATGTAATCTTCCTTCTGCTCAGTTCTTTGGTCTCGTACCATGGCGTTCTTTCGATTCTGTTGCAAATGGCCCGATGCCACAGTCCTTTGGAATCCTTGTTGGTTTGCCATTTCATTTCCCATTCTTTCAGTGTTATGATCCGCGCAGTGTGTCTAAGGTCAGTGAACGGTATTGCGACGTCCTCCTTTTGTGCTGCAACTAATTGTTCTTTGGCTGCCTTATCGGCTCTTTCATTTCCCTGTATACCCACGTGGCTTGGTACCCATTGTAATTGTAGGTCTATCCCTTTAGCTATTGTCTTCGTTATTTCTCTAGCCACTTGATAGGCTATGTAGTTTTTTCCATTGCCTTTAGGGATTGCTAAGATTGCCTGCAAGGCGCTTCTCGAATCTGAACAGATTACTGCTTTCTTTTTCTCTGTACTTTGGACATATTGTATTCCTTTGAGAATGGCGAAAAGTTCTGCAGAAAAGGTAGAGAATTGGTTCGGCAATCGAAACGCTTCTACGACGTCGCTTCTAGGTTCCACATATGCAGCTGCACATGCCTCTTCCCCCGCCTTGGATCCGTCCGTGAAGATTTGACACCAGTCTTTCCACTTTGTATTGATTGTTTCAATCGTCCTTTGTTTCGCTTCTTCCTGATTCCAGTATTTTCTTTCGAGCTGCTCTGATGTGATGTACAGGTCCACATGTGAAGCTAAATCCACTTTTTGCCAAGGTTGCTTTTCCGAGTAAAGGTCGTTGATTTCTGCCGTATGGATATTCCACTTACTAGTTAGCTGTCTGTATGTTACTAGTCTTGGCATTCTGTGAGGGTCTGGAGGTTTGCTTCGAATCTCGTGGGCTAATATCTGTACTTTCCTCAACAGTGGGTGTTCTTTTTTGGAGCTTACCCTTAACCAGAAGTTCATCCCTATTTGCTTTCTGCGTATATGTAGAGGCGGGGTTATTGTCTCTGCTTCCATTGCCGCTATTGGAGTGGTCTTAATGAAGCCTCCTATTATCCTCAGTACCGCTGCCTGCAGTGAATCAAGTTTCGCCTGTAGGGTTTTGCAAGCATTATCGTACAGAAAGCTTCCATAGTCCAGTCTGCTTCTAACTACGCTGTAGTACACATTGCGCAATGGGCGAGGATCCGCTCCCCAGTTCATTGAAGCAACTACTTTCATTGTATTGATCCGCGTTAGAGATGACGCTCTCAGCTCCATTATGTGTTTTCTCCACGTAAGCTTTGAGTCTAGCCATATTCCAAGAAATTTGATTTCCTTCACCAACTCCATCCCAATACCGTTTAGAGTTATTTTAAGCTCATTTTCTTGGTAATGTCTATGAGTAAATATACATATTTTACTTTTTTGTATTGTCATGTCTAATCCTTTCTCTCTCAGCTTTTCAAGGATTGCTGTAACTGCGGCTTGTAGTATAACTCTTGCCTTTTCTTTGTCGGGATGGGAGACATATATCACAAAATCGTCCGCATACTGAAGGAAGGTCACCATTCCTGGTAGCTCGGTGAACAGCTTAGCCGAGTATATATTGAAGAGGGTCGGACTCATTGGGTCACCTTGTGGAATTCCCTGGTAGACGTGTCGTTCAAATCTCTTTCCTTCTGCTGTGTGTATTGTATTTACTCTGTGACCCAGATAATTGCAGCACCAAGATATGAGTTTATTATGTAGCTTCATCTCTTCCATGGCTTCCTGTAATATATTGATCTGTATGTTATTGTATGCGTCTTTTATGTCCAGGAACGCAGCTAGGAGATAGTTATTTCTGACAAAATTTAATTGGATGTCCGTAACTAGTGTGCTAATGACATCCATTGTGCTGCACCCCTTCCGAAATCCCATGGTGCGGTGATCGAGGTTACGATTGTGTTCTACATGCCATTCCATCCTGTTCTTTATCATTGTGCTCATTAATTTAGCCATGCACGGGATTAGTGATATAGGCCGATATGCCGATGCATCATTCTTGTCCCTATTGGGTTTCGGCACTGGGACAATTACTACATTTCTCCATTGTTCCGGCACGTAAGATCTGTTTATCATTTCGTTGAATAGGTTCAGAATTTTATGTTTGGCATTTTGTGGCATGTTGTCTATCATTGAATAAGTGATACTATCCATTCCTGGAGCTGTATCCCTCTTTTTAATGGCACTTTCAAGCTCAGACATGCTGAAGAATTCGTTATTTGAGATGTTGTAGTTTTCTTTAGGGTGCTGCTGAGCATTCCATACCGTATTCCCGGGAACAAATGCAGGTGCCGTTAATTCTAGAAATTGTTCCGCCAGCTTGTCGTCTGTGTAGATGATGTTTTGGGAAGATCTCTTGCCGTTGAACCATCGTAGCTTCTTCCACATTTCTTGCGTCGAGGTGCCATATTTGATGCTGGAGCAGAAGGTTTTCCATCCTTCTCTTTTGGTTTTTCTGATAATATTTCTGGCCTCTGCTGTTGTTTGTCTAAGTATCCTAAAATTCTGGAATGTCGAGTCTTTTCTATACATTTTGGTTGCAAGGCGTCGTCTCGCTACTGCTCTAGCGCAATCACTGGTCCACCAGGGTTTTCTATTAATCTTGCTTTCCTCGTTTACTTTATATTCCGGGATGCATTCTTCTGCCGTTTTAATTATTATCTCTTCCAATTCATTGTATCGTTGTTGAAGGTTGCCTGTGTTTGAGCTTAAGTGCTCTATTCTTGTACTGATTCTTTCTTGGTATAAGTTCCAGTTAGCTCTACTACAGTTCCAGCGCCTCTTTGATGTGCTTAACTTCGTTTTCGCCACGGAATCCAACGTGATTTTCAGTATCAGATGATCGCTACCTAGTGAGTCCTGTAACATCTCCCATTTAGTCCTGGTCCTCAGGCATGCCGCAATTAGTGAGATGTCGGGTGACGAGTTCCTTTGGAATGGCGTCCCTAGTCGCGTTCCGTGCTTGTTGTTCAGCACGGTAAGTGAGGACGAGGTTATCGCCGACGCCAGTTCTTCACCTTGCTGATCCCGCTGTCTTTCCTGCCACATCGGGTGGTGCGCGTTAAAATCCCCTCCCACGAAGCTTTTGGGTGGTATCTGATCAAATAGAGCTTCCCAGTCCTCTTCCTTCATGTTAACTTGAGGAGGTTTGTAAACAACAGTCACATTTTCTATCGGATCTTTGTGTTTCAGGTCGACGGATAGCACTTCTAAATTAGCAGACGGCTCTACTATGTCTCTGATGTTGCTATTCACATCTTTTCTGACTAGTATGGCTACTCCTCCGAATCCGTCACCCCTATCTTTCCTATATATGTTATAGTTTTTATGCTTTATGTTAATATTATCATGTAGCCAAGTTTCGGTGATCAATAGGGCGTGGGGAGCATGTTCCTCAATAACTCTCTGTAATTCATTCCATTTGGGTATCAGGCTTCTGGCATTCCATTGTAGAATTATAAGTTTAGCCCTTTTATCCATTATTATCTGCAGCATCGCCTATCTCCATTGTGTTTTCCCTGTCTCCCATTTGCTTTATTTCTTGCATGACCATCTTAGTTGATTCTTCCTGAATTTTTTCTATCACTTCCTTGGGGATGTTTCCATTTAATTGTTGCATAATGACTTTGGTCACAATTTTCACAATGATGCTAATGCTTTCGACATTCGTTTCCTTGTTTTCATGCTCCGCCATCTGATCTGTACTTGTTTCTCTTCTTACCGTAGGTAATCTTCTTTCATGTATCTCCTTATATTGGTTGGTCTTTTCTCCCATTGCAGCCGCACTAAAGGTTTTGGACTGTATGGGGGGAAATTCTTTTGGGTTGTGTTCATATCCTGCCCTGGCTGGTGTTTTACTGCCAAGTGCCTGTGTCTGCTTTCGCTCCTCTTCTCGTTTCCTTATTGGACATGCTCTGTCGTTTGCTTTGTGGTCTCCACCACAATTCGCGCACTTAGCTTCTTCCTTGTTACAGCAGGTTGCATTGTGCTCCTCTCCGCATTTAGTCCCTCTACAGTTGGAGGAGATGTGACCAAATCTTTGGCATTTAAAGCACTGCGTCACTGGATACACGTATGGAGTAACCTTGAATCTGAGATAGTAGATTTCTACTTCTTCCGGAAGAAACTGGCTTTCAAACGTGAGTAGAACCGTTTGTAATGGTTTTCTTTCTATTTTTCCGTCCAAATGTATACTTTTCATGAATCTTCTTACGCCTACTATCGGAGCGGAAGCTTTTACGTTTCTTATCAGCTCTTCCTCATTCAAGTCTGTAGGGACGTACTTGATTACACCTTTGCACTCTACCCTGCTTGCAGGGATATAGGCCTTTAATCTTAGTGATTGTAAGAAGACATCATTTCCAACGAAGTTGTTTGCCGCCTCAGCTTTAGTAAATTCCAGCATCATCCGATTTTTTCCCTGTTGGTTGATCCGCTGAAGACCATTAATCTTGTTATAGAGTATTTTGCCTAATTGTATAGGGTGAGGCAGTTGGCTGTTCATCTCTGGTTCGATTGATACGAGATATGGTCCCTGTGAGTGGCGGAGAGGTTATAGAGCTGTGTAACTTATTAGTTAATTTTTTCGTCACGTGCAGCGCCACCACGCAAGGTGTGGTATTGTTAACATCCGGTTGACCACTGTGCGTTCGTTCTCGTTTGCGATGCAGTCTAAGTACAAGAATTTAACAATTAAAAAGTTGAAGTAATTACTTTTTAAAGCCGCAGCACGTAATCTGTAGAAGTACACTAAACAAGAATTGATTAAAAGGTAAGAATTAAAACCATCAAAGCCAATTAAGCCTCGAGAGTACCGTTTAATTTGGGCCTCTTGCCGGCGTTTCACTCCTCGATTTTAACTGAATGAAATCATTAAAATTATAAATGTCTGATTTTAGGCCAAAGTGTTTTTATCACTATTTTAGAATAGTTTTAGCGTTGTATTTACAGGTAATATAGGAGGAAAAAACTCCTGAACATCAGTCAAACGTTGTTTGAAGTTGCTCTTCTGTCTGCTAATTTCTCAAGGAATGTTTTAACGACTTTCTTAAAATAAAATTTTGATCTATCACGAAGAAACTTAACATTAGCGTTTTTTTATTCCTTTTGTTGAGTTTAAAAGATCGGTCCATGTTGCTGGTCGTCCGCAAAATGAGCGTCGATTGACGACAAATATAGTAAATTTAGTTTTGGATTAGTTTCAGGTTTTTTTTTTTTTTTTTTTTTTTTTTTTTTTACTTTAATGAAAAATGCTGTTCATACTATGGATAGCTCAACTTCCAAGAAAAATCTTAACTGCAACATATATTTGTCAACTACATATTTCAAAAATCGCGTGAAAACGATTACATCTATCAAACTATGTAATACTTTTTTGTCAGTTAAATAGTGTTTCAGTCGATCTAAATTGTTTTTAAAGCTAATTTTCTCATAGAATGTAGCAGAAAAAGGTAAACAATCAACAGAAAATCAAGGTTATATTGTCATAATCTAAGCACAACTACAACATAAATAATTGATCTCCGGCAGAGGCGCATACGAGGTATATACAATCACATCATAATCTTAATTCAAAGCGTGAAAATAAAGCGTGAAATTCAAGCGATGAATTAAAATCCGACTTAGCAAAATGACGACTACCCACTCGTGTACACTTTGTAATGCTCCTTGGTGACGGGAAATTTATGCGTGTGATTTCCACGTTTCTTTGGCATCGGCGAGAGCCAAGTGACTCATACCTGTGCTAAAAGACCGAACGATTTATGGCAGGCCGTAAAGTTAAAAGCTTTACACATTCAATGAAATTCAAAGGACAGTATAGGGACCGTGCCGAAATGAGGATTTCCTGGTACAGTAGAAAGTTGAAACTAGAGAAACGATGCTTCGGAGAAAAAGTCAGGTTGCGGAACACCTCTGTTGGGAACCAGCGAATCAAACTGTGTTACGAACTTTTAGAAACCATAAGTTTTTTATGTTGCATGAGGAGCGCCAATGGAGATCATGGACAACCCGCCAAACGCTGCGACTCGCTGAAATTTCCCGCGTCTGCTAAAATTCGGGAGCCTGCAAGTTTTCAACGGAGCGAACAAGCGGGAGAGAAGACATTCTGTTTCTGGCCAGCAAACAATCCGCACCGGCGCACCACGGGAGATTGCCGGAGAGGTACCTGCGGGGAGCTACCTTGCCAAGTGACCTTGCACCCAGCTGATCAACAGGGTCCGTCTGATTTCTCCGCAACTCATCTGCTACGGTAAAGAACGCCGCCGATGTATAGACACTCTTGCGTCATTCAACCCTAGGCAACGCTCTGAGATGAGAATCATGCTCTAAATTGTTCAAAAGAAACTTTTAATATTCAGTTGTGTTCAATAAACCAATCAATTTTATAGTCAAAGAAAATAATAGGTGTTGTAAACCCTGCTTTCAATAACTTCCTTTCCAATGTATCAGTATATCATTTGAATAGATGAAGATTTGTGTTTTTTAATGGTATTTTAAAATTACAATTGCTTTGATTAAAAGTATTTCAGAATTGGATTGTCGCTTCTCTCGGATAGAGAACACTTCCATTCTTGGCGCCTACCCGGGATTAATTTTGCAAATTAATTTATTAATTAATGCATCTTTTTTTTTCTAATCTAATTTTAATAACGTCACAAACCAGACGTTAAAACTTCAATGAAGTTATTCCTAGCCGTATTCCACCGCTTTCGCCGGTCTTTATCTTCGGAAAAAACATGATAACTGAGATCCCTATTTTCTACTGAATTTCACCAAACATCCTTAGATGCAACGACTAACTGGCGTAATTCCATTTTTAATAAGCCTTGTAGCGATGATAGCACATGTAAACACAGTGCTAGAGCGCAACCGGAAGTTGAGTATACCAGATTTCGGTGGACATATTGAAGATTCAAAGCTCTATACCAGAACTCCACAGATCAGTAAGGTAAGGGCGGTACCGCCGGATACAGTTTCGTTGAACAAAACCACGATTGGTGGTGACTGAAAGTGCCGTTATGTGAGAGAGTTAAGAAGCCTCCTCGATTTAAGTGCGCTTTCAGTGTGCACCAGAATTTTGTTTAGAGCAATGTGTCGGTCAGCAGTGTGGGGCAGTGTCCTTTAAGGTGTGTTCCCACGACGCGTGGTTCCATTGGCCGCGCTACATCAGCCGAAGTGTACGGATCAGCGCGTGCCACAAGTTTAGCCCTCTCCACCACCTTGCCTAGTGTCGTTTCAGCCACCCGGGCGTTTGGTCTTTACTGACTGAGCGACGGATAGAGGCGCGCCATCCCTGCATCCACAGGCGGGACCCTCCCACGGATCGCTCTTGGTAGCTGGACTGGACCGGCCGGCAAATGCACGGGACGTGGGAAGCCAGCTTAAGAGTTCCTCGAGGGGCGACTGCCTGCATTTACGAACGAAATAAGACAAATAATTCTCTCTGTTCCCTATTTGCTCTCTCTCGTGTGAAACTATAAATAATGAATTATACTTTGAGAAATATGATATTTCGTCTTTAAACTAAAAGAAATAGTGAGTCTAAGCAATTTACTGAGGACTAAATATAAAGTTTGTTTTGTGAATATAATGCTATCGTGTTTATTTATGTGTAATTTTTTTTTATAGTGCTTTAGAATAAACGAGGAACTATAAAATATAACATTTTAATTTAATGCTTCCCTTATCATTTATTTATACTTATTTTCGGAAGTGTGTCGAAGCTCTAAGAAGACAAAGGTTCGGTAGTGAAATCTGTTAAAATATACCGACACTAGTGACGGAAATATAGTTTAATTGAGATGCGTAGCGTAAGTTGGCAACAGGTATAGTAACTTCAAGTCAGCAGCACGTATATTAAAGATAGAAGAATAACATCTAAAGAAAAAACAAATACCGGGAAAGGTTACTGCGGGCAAGTAATTTGATTTCCAATTCCTGAGTAATATGACGTACAATTTATGTATGTAAATGTGTTAATTTCATGTTCTAAATGGATTTTTAATAAATGTAAAATATTTGCTTTATCGTAATGGATGTTAAAATGGAAATTCATACTATTTACCAAACTAACAATTGTCAGTTCATTGTCCATGTGCGATTCAAATGGAAATTAAGAAAAGAACTGACATTTAAGAACAAAGGTAACACGGTAGTTTGTTGTGGTGCTTATCTTTATATATATAAAAATCTCGTGTCACGATGTTCGTCCGGGATGAACTCCGAAACTACATAACCGATTTAGATGAAATTTGGCTTAATGTGTGTGATTTAGTCCAACTTAAAAGATAGGATAGTTTTTATCTGGATTACAGACCTCAATATTTATTATTTGCGAAATAAATGTTCATTAAATGTTTGTCATAGGACAATGGTTTGTAATTATTTGTAAGCCACCAAGGCTAAGCGGTCTGCTGGCTAAGTGGTTAGGGCGTCTGACTGGAGATGGAACGGTCCCCGGTTCGAGTCCCATTCTAGGCGAGGATTTTTATAGACACTTGACCCGGCATTAACCCCCGGCGCAGCATGCTGTATGAGGTGAAATACGCCAGGACGGTACTGTGGTTCGGATTCGACGTTAAAATGTAGGTCTCCTGTACCAGGCAGGATGGGTGGGCTAGGTAAAGGCGGCTAAGACAGGGGCAGAATGCCCAGCCACTAGAAACAATAGGCCCGTTTACACGTACGCGCCAAACTGGCGGTTTGGAACGGCGCTCCGGACTGCCGCGCCGGAGCGTGAGGTTGGACCGTCGCTCCTGGAGCGTGCGACTAAAAATGGTCAACACTCCAGTCGCGCGTGCCAGGACTGCGGGTTGGAGCGTACGCTCCAAAAATGACCGTTATCCCGTGTCGCGTGGACTTTCCGCCGGGTTGGAAAGTTTTGTAGACGGTCCAGCTTGCAACATTCGGTTTTCAGGTCGTTGTTGTTTTTGTTAGTTGTACTTGTGTTTATAAGTGTATTTAAAATATCCTCCAAAAGAAAATACATAAACTGAGCAATATGAGCAGCTTTAATTTTTTTTTTTTTTTTTTTTTTTTTTTTTTTTTTTTTTTTTTTACAGAAAGAATTAAATAAACAAAGTGTATATAGGCGGAAATATGGCACGAAAATAGAGATCTATATGGACACATGCCTATTTAGTGAGAGCAACGGGAAAAATAAATGACCCAGATGATTTAAAAAATTGTCTACGAAACAACAGTTCCATATATAACTACATTTTAATAATAAGAATATTTCATTAAATTGCAATGGAGCGCACGCTTCTGTGGCAATTTCCCTACATGCCCATCTTCCCTCTTTCCTGCACCCACATACATTTGTCCTCTGCAAATTTTAATTTTAAATTCTTTCAACGTTTTTGGTAAATTGTTCATCATATCCCTTTGTAGCTTATTCCAATACCTGACACCCTTACCTAAAAAGGTGAAGTTAAAGTTAGTATCTCCACAAATATCAAAACAAGACACAGTCATGAGGAAGAGCATAACTGCAGAGTAATGTTTGCATCCTACTCTTCGTTTTTTGGCAACTGGAATATCCCTCCATGATTTTAAATTGCTTGCATATATTTTGCTCAGTTCTTTTCGAATTGCCGCCGAGTTTCTTGAATCCTTTCACTGACGAAATCTTTGTTTTCACTTTCACATACATTTACCCTGCTGAATTCTACTAATCATATTTACGATTTTTTAAATTTTTATTTTTGTAGTCGTTTGATTTAACCTTTCACAAACAGAAAATTCTTATAAAGTTCTATAAATCCTTCCAAATTATCTCTTGACCACATTTTTTCAAGATTTAGATTTTTATCTGTTAAAGCAGGGTAAAGTTAAATAAAGTTACCCAGAAATTCGAACCAACAACGAACTTGTACTGACGCATCAAGACTGCAGACCGACAATGCACGTGTGAACACAAGGCCCCGTTAGACCTGCGCGCCAGATGTGCGCATTCGGAGCGCGCGCCATGTCTCTCTGACCACCGAGCATTTACACGTAAAGGATTGATGCGCGCGCCTGGAGCGTACGCTCCAAAACCGTCGGAAAAACCGTGCGTGTAAACGGGCCTAACGTCACCAGGTCATTACGACCACACGTAATTATTATTATAGTTCCATAAGTTTCTAACAGATGGCGATGTGTTAACTTATCTATACAACACTTGGTTAGCTTGGTTGGGTAATCATCCAGTAGATCACGTTCTGTTTCAATTTATTTATGCTACAGTTTATTCCTAACAGATGGCGGTGCGTTAATTTATCGAACCATTCAGTAGATGGCGTTGTATTTCGATTTATTTATGCTACGGTCTATTCCTCTATTCCACGCCATATGTGTGAGTTTCTTCAATTTTAATTGTGCTGTGTATTGTGTTATAATTATACTGTATTGTTGTTCATCGTTTGTGTGTCTTTATACCTAACGACAAAGTAACTACACACATGAATATAACATTGAAAACGTTACGATAAATTCGAATCGTGTAAGCATTTCTCGCTAACTTATTATTTTTCTTCTTCTTTTTGTTATGGTCAGCTAGACTCCACGTGTCAATTTCAATTCCTCTACCTTTGAATCCTACCATGTTCAAAGTCTGCTATCGAAAATTTTTTCTTTCCATACGGTTCACTGGTATTATTTCGTTTCAAATCTTTCTAAACCTCATGAAAGCCTGGTGTCATCCATGCTATAAATGTATCAAAAAATATCATTCTTCTTTTTCAGTTATTTTTTTCAATGTTATTTTATATTTACTCATTAGTTCTTAACTTCCATTTTACTGTATTTTTCAATGGACCCAAAAATTCCGGTTTCACCACTGTATTATAGTATCTTGTTTTAAGGCATTCAGAAAGGCACTTTTTTGTTGAAATTCAAATATTTTTCAGTGAAATGTCGCCAAAGAATCTAACCTCGACAATGCGTGTAGCAGAGAGGCAAGACGCACGACGAGAGAGCTTATCAATCAGCAACACAAATCGCGGCAAGTAAGGAAGTTCAAAGAATCAGGACAGCTGAGCGTCGTATGCAAGAATCTCAAGAACAGCGTGATGAACGTCTGTGACAGAATATATCGAGAAGAAGAGCGGCACGAGAACAGCACATAGCTACATTTAGAGAAAGAGAACGAGAGAGACAGTAAATCAGCCGGGCTTTAACACGTGTATCATTTGTTCGTCTTGCGATCCAATATGCACCAGCCATTGATTACTCCGCACATTCTAAAACTGCAATCGGTGCAGTGAGCAAAATATGCCACTATTATCAGGCGTTGAAATTCCGCAATGAAGCAGCCGGCATGTGTTGTGCATCAGGAAAATATGTTTTATTACCACTACCAAATCCGCCCGAACATTTACAATCCTTCTTGCTGGCGAATCAAACGATTCGAAATTGTTTCTGCGCAAGACACGCAAATTCAATTCTTGCTTCCAGATGACGTCTTTTGGGGCAACAAAAATTTGAGATCTTACATCTGATGGACGTCATTTTGAAACTAAATTCAAAATACAAGGCCAGGTGTACCATAAGATTGTGTCGATGCCAAACGATGACCCGAAGTTTCTCCAAATCTATTGGAAATTGTGAGGAACGCTTGAAAACTAGGTCCCAGTATAATTTCATCGAACAAGCAGAAGAGAGAGCAATTGTGGTATTGATATAAATTCTTCGCGGGTTTGCCGCGAAGAATTTATATCAAAGATACTCCGGGAAAGACTTATCTCTCAAATTGTGGTATTGTTGGAAAATTGTTTGGAAAATAGTAATCAACTTATTCAATTGTGTCGCCACAGTTAAAAAATGACAATTATCAAATTGTCATCAAAGCTGACAAATTACCATCAGGAGAACACGCTGGCAGATTCAACGCACCAACCGTAGATGAAGTTGCAGTTTTTATGGTTGGTGACTCAGTTGATTAAAGTCACACGTCAAGATAGAACTGTTAGTATAGTTTCGGATCTACACCGTTCGTATTACGCACTCCAGTATCCACTGATATTCTGGCAAGGGCAGAATGAATATCACATCAAAATCAAACAGCGTGATCCAGTTGCTGGAAAATTTAATATTCAACTATTTAATTCGTTATTTTATTAGTACAGTAGACCCGCAGTATTCCGACCAGGGGCCGGATTATAGCGGACCCACTATATTGATTTCTTATTCTTTTTTTTACTATTTAATTTATTATTTTTTCAGGTAATAAAACAAATAAAAAAGTTACTTCAAAGATGTACTACACCCCCCGATTGATGATTAGACGTAATTAGGATAACTATATCCTTCGATATCGTCAACTGTGCCTTCAATACGTCGTGGATATGTACGCCAAGGTTGAAAACCATTTGCGATTTATTCGATACAACCAGGTTGAATTACGATCGGAGGAATACATCCTCTTACGAGATACTGTTATCGGCAATATTTATTAAAATTTAAACGCCAATGATATCGGTAATGCATTTATTTTACCTTCAAGCTACATCGGCAGTTCACGGAACATGCGGGAATATATACAAGATGCGATGACTTACGTACGTCATTATGGTCGTCCAGATTTGTTTATTACATTTACATGTAATCCGAATTGGGAGGAAACACAAACTTTGCTATTACCAGGCCATCAATCAATGCATCGTCATGATGTCACGGCACGTGTGTTCAAACAAAAATTAAAATCATTGATTGATTTAATCGTAAAACATTCAGTTTCAGTTAACACACGTTGCTATCTGTATTTGATTGAGTGGCAAAAGCGAGGTTTGCCTCATTCTCACATTTTGATTTGGCTTGAAGTTAAAATTCGTCCAGAAGAAATTGATCAAATAATTTCAGCCGAAATTCCGGACCCATTAATTGATCAAGAATTGTTTGATATTGTTACCAGTCACTCGATCCATGGACCATGCGGTGCTTTTAACATGACATCGCCATGCATGGAAGGTGGAAAATGTAAGAATGGTTTTCCAAAGGAATATACGAATGATACTATTACGGATATCGATGGTTATCCGTTGTATCGCCTCAGAAACACTCAGAATGGTGGCCAAACATTTACAATGCGAATGTCAAATTCTAGAAACCAAGTTGAAATTGACAATCATTGGGTCGTACCATACTCACCATTGCTTTCAAAAACGTATAAGGCTCATATTAACGTCGAGTTTTTCAGTTTTGTAAAATCCATTAAGTACATTTGCAAATATGTTAATAAAGGCAGTGATTTGGCCGTATTTGAAGTTCAAAATGTAAATAAAAATGACGAAATAACACGATACCAAATAGGTAGATACATCAGCAGCAACGAAGCTATTTGGCATATTTTTAGTTTTCGCATCCATGAAAGAGACCCTTCCATCCAGCATCTTGCAATACATCTTGAAAACTGTCAACGTGTATATTTCACCGAAGAAAATATTTTCCAAAGAATACTTGAGCCATCAAATACGATAAACCACAAACTGAATTTTTCACATTGTATCAAAAATCTGATGTGTTCCGCCAATTCGCAAAAACATTATTATATACCGATTCTCCAAGCTATTTTTCATGGAACAAATTAGGTAAAAAATGGTAGCCACGTAAACAAGGAGAACCACATCCTTCGATCGCAGGCATATTCAAAGCAAAGGCTTTACACAGTGCATCCAAAACAACGTGAATGTTTCTTTCAGCGTTTGTTATTGGTGAATGTTCCCTGACCAGCTTCTTTCGAATGTTTACGAACAGTTAATGGTCGAGTGTTCAATACATGTCAAGATGCATGTCGCGAGTTGCAGCTGCTGGTAGACGACAATTATTGGGACCTGACACTTGCTGATGCAGCGTTGACAGCCACGCCGAATAGTATTCGTCAAACTGTTTGCAATTATTTTGACAACATGTTATCCAACACAATCTTCGAGTTTGTGGGAAAAATATAAAAACAGTATGACTGAAGATATAACTGAAATTTCAGTTTATATAAATAAATAAAAAATAATTTATTTATTTATTTTATAAATATCAATTTTTATATAATTTCAATTAAGTAATTTGTAATGAAATGTAAATTAAATTTTAATGGACGTTTGTGCTTAATTTAAACTCTCCGTAACTCTTTACCAATTACATTTGAATTTCCAAATTTCCTAATTAATGAATATTAATTTGACTACTTGAGGAATTTTAGAATAACATTAATCCAACGTACTATAATTAGTAAGTCACAGCAATGCGTGACCGGGTCAGCTAGTACATATATATTTTCTTTTGTAATTGGAATGCTAAATTCTTCATCCATAAACTTTTCCCATTTACAAATTTTAATTTTAAATTCCTTAAGCTTTTTTTTTTTGTAAATTATCCATCACTTCACTTGGTAATTGGTTCCAATCCCTGACACCTTCACTAACAAAAGAAAATTTTCCCACTCCTTTATGCCTGAAATCGAGTGCCATCTTGTGGTCATTGTCGCCTTTCCCCTTCCATGCACTATTCCTAATTCTTTGACCAATATCACTCCAAGCCCCATCAGCAACATATACCCTGTACATTCCCAGCACTCTCTTCACCCTCCTCCTTTCCTCCAATGACTCCCAATCCAGCTCCATTATCATATCAGTTACTGACTGGGTGCTGTGATAATTTCCACAAACAAATCTAGCTGCTTTTCATTGCACACCCTACAACTCCTGTGTTTGATAACCAAAATGTAGGTCCTAAACTACACCACCATATTCAACCAATGGTCTGACCAAAGTTTTGTAACCCAACTCCATAACTTATCTGGTACATCCTCTCATCACTCTCTCCAGTGAATGAAAGATTTTTTAACCTTTTCCTGCCACCTACCCAATGTGCTCTGCCCAATTGAGTTTGTTATCAAACGTTATGCGAAGGTATTTCCACGTCAAACTTTTAACAAGCAATTCTGACACTAACCTATAATCATAATTAACATTTAGTTTTTTAACTGTATACCTAATAAGCTGACTATTTATCAATTTATTATAATCAATATATAAAATTCATTACTACAGATAACTTCATTATCATCAAATAATTTAAAATTGGTATTTACAGTGTTTCAAAGACTGTTTGTGTAAACCGGTAGCAAAAGTTTGACAGTTAGTTTCCTGCGAAATGCTTGATTTAACATCGGGATCGATATACAGTTGCCACCTTCGACGTAGAAAATCACGAATCCATTAACGCATCCGTTTGTTGCCAAAAGTGTATACGCTTAATTATCCGTTAACAAGAGATTGTGTATTACAAAAGCTTCCTGGAAATTAAAAAAAAAAAATAGTTCCTGATCTTACCATCAATATCTATCTAACCTTCTCGCATAAAACTGGCCTGCGTAAAATGGTGAACCCTCAACCGTACAAGATCAAAAGTGGATCCAGTAAAAGGTAACTTGTGTAAATGAGGTCTGACAGACGATCGATGTGAATTTGGAGAACAGCAGACATGAATCACCTCTATGCTTGCAAGCAGTGCCAGTTTTCAACGACACTCGAAGACCTATGGGCAAAAAGATATAGCGACAACTTTATCCAACATTGAGCAAATCCATTAAGAAGTCTGGACACTAAAAAGTAAAGTAAGTATTATAAGCAACTGAGTTCCAAAATTCAATTTGGTTCAGTTCAGCAGTTACCACAAAACGTGAGACCCCATGCACTGCAGTTTACCAAAGTTCACCTTTCAGCTGGATGTTTACTTACCTTAGAGTTGACGCTCGGGAAAAGCATCCCCAAAGTGAAAACACCGAGGAGAGCGCTGGTAGCGATTCCGTTGATGCTGAAACCAACCTGCAAACACATGCAAAATACGGACGTAATTGTCATTGCGATAACACTTGTTACATCGCAGAATGTCGCTACAGAAAAGTAGCCTTCTCTGTTAAACTTACGTGCCGGAGAACATCAGAAAAAGTTGTAGTTCGCAAATGAGAAACGTGAATCACAATGTGTCGCATTATGTATTTAATTTTCTTAACATGCCACGAAACAGATAAGGCTAACGAAGATTCTTATGGTCTCTTTCTTTATAAGGAAATTTTTAGTTTTAAGAAATACTGGAAAATGGTTAAGAAAGGAATAGTGAGAAAACATGAACTGAGACGTATCTATCAGAACCAATGTCCTGTATGAATGAAGTTTTAGGCGTTGTGGTTAGGAATACAAAATTTTTTAAGTGCAATGTCTATTAACTCAACGTTTATGATAAAATTTATTTTACGTAATTCACTAAAATCTGATAAATGTCTCATGTTGCCGTATTAATTATTTCATGCATAGTATGTGTGGAATATATTTTCCTTAACATGCTTAGGTTTCGGTCGACGTGCTTCATCCTTCTCCTAGGGCAGAATTACACATCCATATGTTCAGCACTCTCTACTCCCCTGTTTAAACAGAGCGTCTGGAACACATCATTATAAAGTTTAGCAATAGGGGGCGATATGGTTTCCAGTTTCTTGTGATTTTCTATTCAAAAACACATTTTGGATACCTGCTGGTTTCCGATTTTCGTAGAAGTTTTATCCACTTGTACCTACAGGGTGTCCAGAAAAGGACTCCCTGATTTCAAAATTAAATATCTCGAAAACAAAGATCGATAGAGGAATGCAGTAAACGGTATGTTTATTGTGACAGCTGTAAGAAGTGTATACAGCAGTGTGGAATAATAGTTAAAAAAGCTGCTAACAGATGGCGCTGTACGCTGTACAGCTCATATCAGCATACATAAGTGAAATAATCGTATGAAAACAATCTTTGCAAACAATCACATCACAATGTTTTCAAAATGTTCACCATTGGCACTACCCTGAGCTTCGGATCACTATTTAGGCATTACGTATGGCGATTACAGCGCCATCTGTTAGCAGCTTTTGTAACTATTATTTCACACTGCTGTATACACTTCTTAGAGCTGTCACAATAAACATACCGTTTACTGCATTCAACTGTCGATCTTTGTTTTCGAGATATTTAATTTTGAAATCAGGGAGTCCTTTTCTGGACACCCTGTAGATCTAAGATTTGTGATATTTGTAACTCCTGTATTATTTGATTTCTTATGATCTCGCCCTAGAAGTAGACAGCCGTTAACAGCTGACAGAAACTTCATTTCGTTTCTTTGTCACACACATTTAACTTATTACCTGAAATGGGTTTAATTTCTTCTCACCGAGCGTGGTGGGTGAGTGGTTAACGCTCTGGCCTCGCATTCGGGAGGATTGTGGTTCGAATCCCCATCCTGACGTCCAGATTTTGGTTTTTCCATGATTTACCCAATTAGTTTATCCTTCTACGCTTAATTCACATTTAAGTGAGGGTTATATCTTGTAATACGATTTTCGAGAGTGGCATAAATTTTCTTTCAAATTATAGTGTGCGTGTTGTTAGACGAGGCGACAGGAAAGCTGTGTGAGTGGAGAATATCCCGGCTTATTCCTGTAATGTACGAGTAGTCTTGATGGGTGTCGAGCCAGATGGTGTCGTGGATACACAACGTTTCGTCTGCTGGCTCCGCTGTCTTCGTCAGGTATCGCACGGATTCCGTTGGTTGTAAGCCTGCTGCTACCGCCTGGAGACAGTAGCCACGGATTCACAACCATCGGATGCCACGCGTCACTGAACCAACGCGGTGCCACAACGATAACGAAAACATTTTAGATATTCTCGTTACGAATAGGCCTGAGTTATTCACGGACATTTCTACCACCATGGGAATAAGTGATCATAAAGCTGTAATTGCTACAGTAAAATTAATGGCCGCGCGCAAAAAAAAAAAGAAAGGGTCGTTTACAGGTTTGAAAAGGCCCCAAAGGAGAGTTTAAGAACGTTTTTAAGGGATAAATACATTACCTTTATGGAAGGAAGAGGCTCGGTTGAAGAGATGTGGCTTCGATTCATAAATATAGTCAGGGAAGGTATGGACTTACATATACCGAAAAGGACAATCAGGGATGGGAACGATCCCCCGTGGTATACACGTGAAATTAAACAGTTACTTAAAAAACAAAGGAAGCTACATGCACGCTCAAGGACGACAATGTATAGGAGTGATTTAGAAAAGTTAGCTGAGACAAGAGAACATGTTAAAAATGCGATGCGCGAGGCTTTTAACGACTTTAGATGCAACTCACTTTCTAAGAGTCTCAACGAAATCCTAAAGAAATTTTGGTCGTATGTAAAAAAAGTTAGTGGTAGTGACAACAATATGTCAGTTCTACTACAAGACGGTCGGGAAGTTGATGACAGCCGCGAAAAGGCTACCGTATTTAACACCGAATTTAAAAATTCTTTCAGTGACGAAAACATGGAAAACATTCCCGCTTTTGCACGGCGTGTAGAGTTTGAGATGGATCCAGTTCAAATTGATAGTGTAGGTATCATAAAGCAATTAAAGCTCCTGAAGTGGGGGAAGGCGCCCGGTCCTGATGGTATTCCAGTAAGATTATTTTCAGAATACGCGGAAGAAATAGAACCATTTCTATCAGATATATTTCGTAAATCTTTAGAAGAAAGAAAAGTACCTTCTGACTGGAAAATAGCGCAGGTGATTCCCGTTTTCAAGAAAGGTGATCGGAGAGATCCTAGGAATTATCGACCCATATCTCTAACATCTGTCTGCAGTAGAATTCTGGAGCATGTCATATGCTCTAACGTTATGAAGTTTCTGGATGAAAACGAGTTACTTACAGCAAACCAACACGGATTTCGTAAGAACTGTTCGTGTGAAACGCAACTGGCTCTATTTTCGCATGACGTAATGAAGGTTATCGATGCAGGATCACAAGTTGATGCTATTTTCTTGGATTTCCAGAAGGCTTTTGACTCTGTACCACATAACCGCCTTTTGGCGAAGATTCGAGCGTACGGTATATCTGATCAGATCTGCGAATGGATACGCGATTTTCTAACTGGTCGGTCGCAATATGTCGTTGTTGACGGGGAAGCCTCTTCAAAGCTACATGTTACTTCGGGCGTTCCTCAAGGAAGTGTAATAGGACCACTTCTTTTCTTAATTTTTATAAACGATCTCGGTGACAACGTAAATTGCAGGATGCGATTTTTTGCTGATGATGCACTTATCTATAGGGAAGTGGGGTGCTCTGACGATTGCTTAGAAATATAGCGCGATCTGGATGTTATTTCGGAATGGTGCCGTAAATGGCAGCTTACACTTAACTGTAAAAAGTGCAAGGCAATGCAAATAAGTAATAAAAAGACCCCGTTTGCTCACGAGTACAAAGTTAACAATTCAGTTGTTGACACCGTCGATTCCCTGAAGTATCTAGGCGTAACAGTACAAAGCAACATGAAATGGGACTTCCACATAACTTCCGTCGTAGGCAAAGCTAATTCAAAACTAAGTTTTATAGGTCGTATTTTGAGAAGCTGCAATGCTCATACAAAGGAAATAGCGTACAAAACACTAGTGCGTCCGCATTTGGACTACTGTTGTGCAATTTGGGATCCGTATCGCAAGGGATTGATTGGCACGTTAGAGAAAGTACAGAGGAGAGCCGCTCGATTCGTGACTGCTAGTTACAGTCCTTACGTACGTCTCACAGAGCTGATACGTGGGTTGGGCTGGGATTGTTTGGCGGACAGACGACGTCGTTTTCGTTTAAATTTGTTGGAGAATATGCGAAAATCTCTAATTTACGAGTGCAACGAAATACTTCTTCCACCAACCTATTTAGGTCGCAATGACAGAAGGGATAAGATTCGAGAGATAAGATGCCGTACTGATACATTTATGTATTCTTTCTTTCCTCGTTCCATTCGGGATTTGAATACTCTAAAATAGGATTGGTGCTTAGCACCCTCTGCCACCCACACTAATTGTGAATTGCAGAGTATAGATGTAGATGTAGATGTAGATACCTGATGAAGACAGCAGAGCCATCTATCGAGACGTGTTTTCACGACACTATCCGGCTGGACACCATTGGACATTTCATGACAGGTAGGTCTCTATGAGCCGATGGGTTAGGAGATCAATCATGGTTCGGATTCAACTAATTATCGTACGGTCACTAAGGGGAAATTAGGCCACTATGATTCTTCATATTTACAATGTTTAATGTCTCGGCATGGCGTGAACTCAGCCATGTGCAAAATTTACAAAGGATTCACAGTTAATAATTTGATGCACTATTGCTTACTATATGACCCGTGCGAAAATTTAGCAAATACAATGAAGACTAAGGTTGGGGTTTTTTAATTGGATGAAAGAAGAAACGCCTCAGTTGTTTCAATTGTTTATTTGTTTAGTGTAATAGATACGTAACAAAAGTCGGCGCCAGTGAAGCAGTTTATTAATATCTCTGTGGTATGTGCTAGTGCTATCTAGCGGTTGGCTCTGAACTATCTCACACGCGCGAATTTCATAGATATTGTTTTTCCATTTAAGGTTAAGATTCCGAAAATCTTCGTTCTCAAGAAATGATGTGACCAAAGCACAGACCTCAACCTTTAATATGACAGCTCATTTATCTAGTTCGGTTAGATATCAAGGGATATAAATGGCTCGCGAAAAAAATACGAAAATAATGATAATTTTGCCCTTTAAGGTATATATTCTGAAAAATTCCTAATTTGAACCGGAAAAACTAATCTCTAAAATAATACATCATATCTTGACTTCAGTTAGATATCAAGAGAGATAAAAAAAATATATGTTTTTTTTATTTATTTTTTGCCATTTAAGGGTCGAATACCAAAAAATTTCTTTCTTAAAATATGATGTAGCAACGGCGTAGACATTAATCTTTTAAATGGTACGTCTTTTTATCTATATCGGTTAGATTATCAAGATGGATAAAAGGCTCGTGACACAAAAACGTGCTGTAGAGATATTAAAATTTTTGCCCTTTAAAGGTCGAATTCCGGAAAATTCCTGTCTTAAAATATGATGTGAACAAGGTAGAGAACTTAAGATATAAAATAATACCTCATTTATACTTTTCGGTTAGGTATCAAGAGAGATAATGGCTTGTGATAAAAAAAATACATTATCGAAATAATATATATCATATGGTGTCTGACAGATTACAAACCTATATTAGAGTGGCGAGCGAGTTTTCGATCTGTGGGCTTAGCTGATCTAAGTTAATCCAGACTATTTACATCGTATGGCGACAATTCGAATATTCCGACGTGACATTGTGGGAATAAGCAAGAATATGATACCTGTTACAAGGTTTTTACTATGATATTCTTACTCTACTGGCGATGGTCTACTCCCGATAACGAACGTGCACGATCTGCTCAATGTGCCAGCTTGCAAGATATTCTTCGATTATAAAACGTTGTATGTTGATCAGAACCCTATTTTTAGCTGTACTAAAAAAATTCATAACATTTAGTTTGTGGGCAGAAAATCTTGATTTTATTCTTAACTAAGTAGGTAAAACATGTGCACCTGCCGTTTGTCTTCGAAGTCTTGCATAAATATTTTGTCATCTATTTTTCACTATTATTTCCCAATTCGATAAATTTTCACTGATGAAACTGGATATATTGATTTATGACTGGAATCTATTGTTACTATACGAGTAGATACCGAATCGGCAGAAATGTGTAATAGTGCATGACGTACCTGCACTATCGTGCCCATCCTCTCTACGAGGAACACTAGCGCCACGGTGGTCAGTCCGACAACTAGGACGATGGTCTTCATGATGAGGTTCACCGTCAGGTCAGAAGTCTTGGTGGGAGCCAGCGGCAGCACGAAGTCCTCGTAGATGGTTCCACACAGAGCGTTTAGGGCTCCAGACATAGAACTGTGCAAGACAAACCAAACATCAATGCTCTTCGGCAAGAATCCTACTGTCGCTCGCATATTCGTTTTTCATTAATTGTATTGATTAACTGTATCTCCCTGATTAAAATTCCAATATAAAATTTTAGAATATCACACTGAAAATTTAGACACTTATACCAGATTTTATTTCATCAATGTGTGATTCACTGGAGATTGAAAATTACCCGAAACAAGGAACGAGAAGAAACTGTAACATGCTCTGATTGAGGAACCGACAAGACATTCTACTGTAATGATTTGGTAGAGCCATGAGGGGTTGAATCATTGTTGAGTTGATCGGAAATAGAACTTCTTAATTCCACTTGTCACATCTCAGCGTTATAATTCATGGAACAATTCATTGAGGTATTCAATCAATTACGAAAAGTGCTAGCTCATAAACAAAAGACGTTAGATTCTATATTGCTTCAGTCAGATCATTCAATTGGAGATCTGCAAACTTGGACATTGTTTCAAATTAATTGCATGGCTTAGTAACGTCAAGTAATGTAGATTGCAGAATTGATATTGTAACACTAAATCTTTCGAAGGCTTTTGACAAAGTGAGCCATAAAATGGTATGAAATAGGGTAAAAACTGTTGGAGTGGATGAGAAAGTGATTTGCCGGGTAGAAGAATTTTTAAAAGGTAGGAAACAGAAATTTAGAGCAGGAAATGCAGTATGAAGAGAAGTAGAAGTAAAAATGGGAGTGCCGCAGGGTATCGTATTGGGACCATTGCTATTCATTATTTTAATGAATAATTGTGTTGATTGTTTGCTATCAGAAATTAGATTATTTACAGATAACATAATGCTATATAAAAAGATCAAAACGGTAGATAACAGTAAACTATGATTTGGACAGGATATCTAGTTGGGTTGGTAAACATGGGACGAAGATAAATGCAACGAGGAGTCAGTTTATTAGATACACAAATAAAAAACTAAAGGTTGATTATGATTATAAGGTTGGGAAACAATTGCTTGTTGAAGACCTGAAATGTAAATATCTTGGCATTACATTTGATAACACGCCTAACTGGGCAGGACACGTTGGACAGGTAATAGGAAAAGGTTTCAAAATCAAAATTCTACACTTGTTGGAGAGAGTGATGAGGGGATGTACGAGAGAAGTAAAGGAATTGGGTTTCAAAACTTTGGACAGACCATTGCTTGAATTTGGTAATGTAGTATGGGATCCATATTTTCAGTATCAAGGAGCTAGAGAGGGTGCAAAAAAAAAAAAGGATTTTAGATTTGTTTCTGGAAATTATTGCGAACACGATCAGTAACAGATATTATAAAATAGCTGGAATGGAATTCATTCGAAGACAGGAGGAGGGTGAAGAGGGTAATGGGAGTGTACAAAGCGTATATTGGTGATTGGGCATGGCAATATATTGGTGTAAGGATTAAAAGTAATGCACAGAAGGGAAATTATGACCATGACAACAAGCTGGCACTCGATTTCATGCACAAGGGTGTAGTAACAAGTTACCAAGGGAAATGATGCATAATTTGCCTAAAACTTTGAAAGAATTTAAAGTTAAAATTTGTAGATGGCAAATGTAGACGTGTGCAGGAAAGGGGGAAGATGGGTGTGTAGGGAAATTGCCTCCGGAGCTTTCGCTCTATTGCAATTTTTATGGAAACATACTCTTTAATGGCTATAAGTTAACACTGACATGTATGACACGGTATGTACTGTTTGTGTATACGGTATATACTTGTTGTGTTGACGCATTCACGTCCTTACCTCAACGCCGCACCGAAGATGCCGGCGATGAAGAATCCCGGTAGACCCGGGATGTGTCCAGCCACCTGCATCACGTAGTACGGCAGCAGCTGGTCAGGCCGGGACACCGTCTGACCAAAGATGATCCAAACTGAAATACCAGCTCTTGCACGAATTGATAAATGTGTCATATTTATCATTTTCCCATAAATTTTCGTTCTGCACATATTTGAAATTACCTACTGCTTCGTGAATGACCTCGCCAAGGCTTGCGTCCCTTCTAAGTGAAAAAAAATGAACCGTTATTGATTCGCTCATTTGTTTGTATGCAACCTCATAACTTCTGAACCCTTCAAATTATATATTTTTAACTGCGCATTGCTGTAGTTTGGACTAACGTTTACATGATAATAAAATAATATGAAAAAATCATGGGAGGAGAGAGTGGAAATAATTAATGCATGTCTAATGAGGAGCTGAATGAGAATTTTCTTTTCGATAAACTTCACAGGTATCTTATGAAAGTTCTGAGTGTCGAAATGTCTGTATTTTCATAAGTTTGTGAGGATTTTAACCGAAAAAACTACAAAAAATACTGTAATTTTCACCAGACACCCGGTAGATGTGAAATATCGAAATAGATGGTTATTTAAAGAATTTATAAATGTGGAGTAAAATAAATAAAAACATAGAGGTTCGTTGATAAAATAAATATATTTTTCTTATTACAATAATGCATACAATTAAATAAATGATTGCCGCATGATAACTGAAGTATGTAACAAAAATAAAAGACGTGAAGTTTTCGAGTATTGATGAAAATACGGCATCGATTGGATTTTTCATTATGTATTTCGTAAGACATCAACTGAAAAATTTTACATATATATTTCTGAAGCTTAAAATGCTTATATACACCAGGTTGGTGATTCCTTTGAGTCAGATTTTGGATAATAGTTATTTTAATTTAGTGTTTTGTATGTTTGTTTACAGTCTGAAATGTTATAGTCAACATGAAGTAACGCATGTATAGTTATAAAAACATAATGCTTTACTTCCCTCACTGGTAAGACCAGTAGGGTTGATTGGCAGAGGTCTACTATTTTCCGTCCAAAGACTCTAACATTAGTATTGCAATCACAATATCAGGAGGGCTTTGCCTTCGCTGAGAATCAATCCTTGTCATCGACCAAAGATCTTCTTTTGTATTGGATTAAAATAGTTTAAACTAGCTAAACTATTAATGAGAGCAATGCTAGAAACACGCACTTTCACCGTGATGGGATCGCAGTCTTTATAGGCAGCGTAAAGAAGAAATCCACAGTAGACACTCGTCAGAGTTATAAGGATGTAACTGAAGGTGGAAATCGCTAACGATCTGAAACATACAGATACATAGGAATCAAATGTGTTACTGCACTAGAATCTCATTTACGTAGATAAATAAACAATTTTAATATATTATGAACGTAATATCACTATACATTAAGCAAGGCGTATGCTAAGAACAATTGAGTCGCGATATGTTTGAAACATGTACATGAACTTTGTACATCAAAACGATAACTGTAATGTTAGTAAGATATATATAAAAAAATCTTTTATAGTCCCTATATTATGTTTGAAAAGTTCAGCTGTCGAAGAACACTCAAAAATCAATTTTTTAATAAACAAAAATAAATGTATCAATTGTGGACACCAAATATAGTACAGGTGCACAAATTATTAATATTTCTTGATCAATAATTTATTATCTTTAGTAATTACTCATTGTTATTATCTATTTTGATTGAATTTATGTACTATTAGCGGTTTTTTGTTTCAGTGCTTCAGGTTTGTTTCTACGCACCTCTCTCTATAATATGTTGCATTCCCTTAACACCCAACCGCCAAATGAAATGTTCTCACACCCTTTCCCTGAGGACTAAATTTTTCTAATCCTGGTCCTCACTTCTTCTACAGTTACTACCATTAATCCTTCATCCAGAACATATCGCCAACAAATGCTCAACCAAATCATCCAATTTCTCCAACAAATTTTCTTATGCATATATCTTAATTAATGTGTTCTGTGGTTATTTACACAGACAAATCTAGGTGCTGCCTTTTCTTTAGGCTGTTCGAACTCCTGTATTTATTCTCATAATATCGGTCCCCTATTACCCCAAAATACTCAAGAAAGGGCTTTACTAAGATTACATAAAATAAACTACCTTACTTCCCAGTTACATTCCATCATTATCCCATGTATTAAATGCATTACCTTATTTCCCAGTATGTAATATATATAGAGTACAAACACATTTAAAATAGCTCAGCATGTAGGTACAAAATATGGTTCCTATCGCTTTTATAAAACTGCTGCAATCAGTTCTTCTTTATATATCAGAAGATCAGTTGTATACGTATTTATTTATGTTATAAGCTAAAAATATTTCTTACCTACCTGCAAAAAGTTTCCTTTGGACCTGCCAAGCGATAAGTGCCAACAAAAGAGAAGAAACTATTACTGGATGCGCTTAAGGTCAACGTGAATATGACATCATAAGGATTTAAATTCTCGACCTGCCATCCAGGTCTATTTCAAAGGCGAGTCTGGTACAGAAACTTAATAAAAAAGTAAGGAATCGTGCGGATATTAAAGTGTTGAATATCTTACACCACGAGAATATTGTTGACACATCATCGAATCATGTTTCTGTTCCAACAGTAAGTTTAGGCTGAATGGATTAGGAACCAACAAATCAGTTTTCTTATTAAGTGAGTAATTAAACAATTCAGCTCTGAGATTTAATCACTTTAGGACTCAAACGAAATTGTACCATTACAGGGCCTCAATGGCAATAGTATGTAGTTCTATATCTAGGGAAGTAAATTTATGTGGTGATTCCAAAGAATCTGACAGAATATTTCATTCCGTCTATCGCCTGGGAGAACTGACAAGAAAACAGCTCTGGTTTGAGGGTGGCCACCCCAAGAACAACCACTGTCAATTTAAAACGTAACTTAGTTGCCACAACCCCACAAAACGTCGGAGCGCAGAGGCGACGTGTAAAAGAACTATTGTTTCGATGGGTATCAGATGTATTTAGGCGAAATTAATGCTGCTACTAATAGCTTCAGGTATAGATATCAATACAATAAAAAATATGGCTGCTGTCCTTATAGATTTAGACCTTGACGAGTAACTACAATTCCTTAATTCCAGTTCGTCAATACCAGAAACGTTTTATTATTTTTTAATGGTTTTACAACTATAACTCTTACTGAAGGTCGTGTCGAATTTTTTTGTTTAATCACATTAACGTAGTGTTTATTTGTACTCATTTTCTACTCCATTTTCTAGATTCGATTCGATTAACCTTTTATTAAAAAGCACGAAGCTTCTTAACAAACTTTTTTTTTTGTAGTGACACAACCCTCAAACCAAGGACTCTAAAACCGCAGTTCAGTTGTTTCAGCAATAAAATATAATCGTCTTGCACTAAAGAAACCGGCTTTTGTACTTCATAAGGAGAGGCAAAAAAAGTCATCAGTTTCGTCAGTCTGATTTATTTATAGTAAAACATTCATCTAAAAATGTGAAAGGTAATTATTAAATTCGAAGAAAATGTATTTAACGAATTTATAGAAAATTTGAAGAACATACAATCTTGAAACTCGCTTCCATAAGCTGCTGTCGGAGATCTAATTTCGGGAACAAAAATGATCTAATACTCTTATTCCAGAAACATGCTGGTACGTATATGATTTTTCATAGTTTGAATTTCTTTTAAAATTAGAGAAGGACTATAACAATACTTTAATTGATTCCAACAAGCCAAGAATTGTGAATACCTTTTATATTACAAATAAACCTAACATCTAACAAGTCATACTGATTTCGGTTTTCCACGGTATCCCGAAATGCCGAGATGATTCTTATGGCTGAATTCCTCCCCATTCACTCCTCACCATTTTCTCTCGTCTCTGATGACTTAATGATGATAAATCGTAATCTTGAAGCAAAAAATAGAAATAAGTTGGCCGTTACTTTGTTCCATCCGTGGAACGGTCAGGTTATGCTTAACCTACACCAAATTCAACAAGAGTGATGTAGCCAGCGTATGATCTGTCGCCCTGTCTTCCGTGTCACCTTACCTCTTGGCGTCGGCCAACTTGGGCAGCGCGAGGAACTTCTGGACCGTTCCCTGACTGAATGAGGCGCCGCCAGTCCAGCTTACAGTCCCACCGATCACCATCGTCCAGAACGATCCGCGAACGAACGGATCTGGCGTCATCCTGAAGGAAAAGACAGGACCCAGTTCTCCATGCTTTAAATGTAATATCAGACATCGTTATTCTACCATTCTTATTCTAATCCTTGAACCACTGCAACAAGGATTAGTTAGAGATTGTGACCGAAGAATAGGAGAAGTAGAATAGTGACTTTAAAAGAAAAATACGGTTGGAACAAAAGTGGGTGCTAAAACGAAAAGACGCTGAGAGGGTGTCCTGAAGAAGGGTTAGAGATAGCCAGGTTAAAGGTTAGAATGGTGAATCGAAACTAAAACAGCTACAAATAACTAAGGATTAGAAAACAGCCAGCAAAAGTGGTAACGTTAATCTTTGGATTACTACCTGGCACGAAACCACCGCCACCGCTACTCACTCGAAGAAAGAGACGCGCCCTCCCTGCTGATTGGCTGTCACACTGCAGACAGTCCTCCTGCGTTGACGACGCCCAGGACGATCACAGCGATTACAGCGGTGAAGGCGACGCCACCCTGCAGCAAGTCCGTCCACACCACAGCCTTGATACCTCCCTGCAAAGAGGTCACAACCAGACACTGTGAAACATATACATCATACCTACCAGCATAACACTGGCAATATATCACGATTTAATGTTAACAATATTAAACACAATTAATAAGAGTAATGCCTAAACATCTCTCGGGCATGCGGCAGGAGTAATTGATCGTCATTCAACGAATTTTCGACGGCGTAACGTGCCATCATCTTCAGGTTGCGTCTGCTGACTGGAGTGAGGAGTCCAGTCCAGGACGCGACTGCCGGGCCTGACCAGCTGGTGCGATATTTATACCCTTCGACCCATCCCCTCCAATTCCCGCCGCGGCGCTCCCATAGTGGTGGTGGGGGTGGTACGCTCCGACGCGTCAAGCAGTGGTCTTCGGTCTGCATGGCACCCTCGCCGCGTACTGTGTATTGGCTCTGGTGTTTGTGGAACTACAGTGCTGGGATCAAATCCTGGCTTAGTTGGAACCCGCTGTCTTTGTTGATGAGGTTATTCCGTAGGCGGATCTCAATGGCTTCCTTATATGCACAATCCCAAAAGTGAGATGTGTTTCTCAGAACTTCGGTGTCCTTACCGCCTCCGTAAACACCAGAGCCAAGGCACAGTGCGAGACAAGGGTGGCGTGAAGACTGAAGATCACTGCTCGACACGTCGGAGTGTACCACCCCCACCACCGCTATGGGAGCGCCGCGGCGGGAGTGGAGGGAATGGCTCGAAGGGTATAAATAACCCCCTCCCCCCAGCAGGTCCGGCCCGCCAGTCGCGTCTATGACTGCGCCCGTCAGCAGACACAAGCTGAAGATGACGGCACCTTACGCCGTCGAAAATTCGTTGAACTACGATCAATTGACTGTTAATATTTACTAGTTTTTATGGCCAGCCACCAACTTTATGCTTTGATCTGACACATTGTTGGTCGACGTGGATTCGACATTGCCCAGAAATCGGGTCATCAAAGTTTTCGTGGGTGGTGAACAACGGAATTAGGGGAATTCTCGTGATAGCTGTCGTTCGAGAACGCTGGTGAGTCTGATGTGATATGTCGTGCCGTATATTCTATGACAAGTACTAGTAATTCCGGTTTTAGCTATTGCACTGAAAACAATAGTACTCTGGTGTTATCTTTCGTACCGAAAAGATTTGTCGTGGAACTAATCGTGTTATGGTACAATGTGATTCTATACTATATTCTGTCCGACGCAGCATTGGCCAATCAGACTCACATATTCTCTGCAGACCTGAGTTCTACATTTAAGATGAATAACATTAGTCTCCCTTTGAACATCGCAGAGGACTAGCTGTTGTTCTGAGATCGCAAAACAATACTTCGTTCACTGGCTACTCCAATGACGTGGCAATCTACCATCGCCCTACATTGACCGTCGCAAGACAATGGATTATTCAGTAACAACCCTATTGACTAACACCAAACAATAGTTTTTATTATTCTATGACTATATTATAACTTACTAAGCCTGCTAAGATATTGTTTAATTTTTTCTCCAATTTAAATTTTAGTTGCAAAAATGGTAGACTCTGAAAGGAACTCAACCGAGGATGAATGGAATGCATTAAAGACCGAAATAATGAAACCTGGCAAAGAAACATTAGGCTTTAGGGAACAAGCTGCCCGAAAACTTGGATCACAGAAGAAATTTTGCAGCTGATGGATCAGAGGAGAAGGTACAAAAATGCTCAGGATGAAGCAGGAAAAGAGCAGTACAGGCAATTTAGAAATCAAATAAATAGGAAATGCAAAATAGCAAAAAAAAATGGCTACAAGAAAAGTGTGAAGAAGTAGAAAAGGAAATGGTCGCAGGAAAAGTAGATGTTGCATATAGAAAGATCAAACAGAATTTTGGAGAAATGAAGAAAAGAGGTATGAACATTAAAGCTGCCGATGGGAAACCTCTTTTAAGTCAGAAGATAGAGCTAACAGATGGAAGGAATACATTGAGAAACTGTATGTTGGGGACGACTTGAACAATAGTGTATTGGAAAAGGAAGGCGATGTCGACATGGATGACTTAGGAGATCCTGTTTTGAGGACAGAATTTAATAAAGCTCTGAATGACTTGAAAGCAAATAAGGCAGTTGGAATTGATGAGATCCCTGCAGAACTTCTTAAATCTCTAGGAGAGGAAGGAATCGAAAGATTATTCAAGCTGATATCAAAAAGTTATGAAACAGGAGAAATTCCAACTGATTTTAATAAAAATATCATCTTCACACTTCCAAAGAAAGCACAAGCGACAAATGTGAGAATTATCGCACATTAGTCTAACATCACATGCTTCAAAATTACTGACCAGAATAATATACAGAAGGATGGAAAGGGTAGTAGAAGAGATAGTAGGTGAAGATCAGTTTGGGTTTAGGAAAAATCGCGGTACAAGGGAAGCAATTCTGTCTTTAAGATTAATACTTGAAGGGCGGATCAAGAAAAACAAAGATACTTTTATGGCATTTGTTGATTTAGAAAAAGCTTTTGATAATGTTAGGTGGGACAAGATGTTCAAAATTTTAAAGAAGTCAGGTCTAAAGTATCGAGATAGAAGAATACTCTATAAACTATATAAGAATCAAGTGGCTGTAATAAAAGTAGAGAATCACGAGAGACATGCATCAGTTAAAAAGGGTGTGAGACAAGGTTGTAGTCTATCCCCGTTAATATTCAACTTGTATGTAGAAGAAGCAATGAAGAAAGTCAAAGAAAAATTTCCATGTGGCATAAGTTTTCAGGGAGAAAAAATCAGTATGCTACGATTTGCTGACATTGTCTTATTAGCAGAGAGGGCTGAGGATATTGAGAAGTTATTGAATGGCATGAACAAAATACTGAAGGAAGATTTTGGACTGAATATAAATCAAAAAACAAAAGTGATGAAATGTAGCAGAAATGACCAATACTAGCAGATTAAATATAAAAATAGGATCTGATGCAATAGGAGAAGTGAGTGAGTTCTGTTACTTGGGAAGCAAAATTACAACCGATGGCCGAAGCAGGAATGATGTTAAAAGCAGAATAGCACTAGCAAAAAGAGCCTTCATGAAAAAGAGAAACCTTTTAGTTTCAAATATTGATCTAGGAATTAGAAAGAACTTTTAAAACTCTATGTGTGGAGCACAGCACTTTACGGTAGCGAAACATGGACTTTAGGAATACCGGAAAGAAAGAAACTTGAAGCATTTGAAATGTGGTGCTACAGAAGAATGCTGAAAATTAGGTGGACAGACAAAGTAAGAAATGAACGAGTTTTGGAAATGATGGGTGAGAAAAGAAGTTTATGGAAGAAGCTTACAGGAAGAAGAGACAGGCTGGTAGGTCATATTTTGAGACATGCTGGATTGGTTAATTTGTTAGTGGAGGGAACAGTGAAGGTAAGAACTGTAGAGGTAGACAGAGATTAGAATATATGAAGCAGATAATTGAGGACGTGGGTTGTAAGGGGTATGTAGAAATGAAGAGGTTAGCACAGGATAGGAAGGGATGGAGGATTGCATCAAACCAGTCTAAAGACTGACGACAGCAAAAAAAAGTAATGAAAATACTCAGTTTGCATTTATATTTTGGAAATGCATAAATAATTTCGTTTATTTGGGGTTTGATTCATTACGTAAACCATCTCCGACCTATTTCCTCCATTTCGTGAGATTAATGAATAACCAACAGAGAACCCGGTCTGGCTGGGTTTGATATAGCACTATAATATTTTTTGTCATCTAAAGGGAAACATGTCCACCAAGTTGCATCAAATATGCATCAGCTATTTCCTGAATTGAAGTAAACCTACATTCACCAGCACCCTCCCTATTAAAGGGTGGTTTGTGGTTGGTTTACCCCTTCAGTTAATTTAATCACCCAAAAAGAAACATGTCTACTAAACTACAATAAATTCGCACCAGCCTTTTCCGGATTAGAAACAAACGTCGCTTCACCAGGCCTCTTTCAAGAAAGGGAGGCTTGGTATTGATTTACCCTACACTATTTTTAGTCTGCCATTGAGAAACATGCAGTTATAATGATCAGAAAACGACAGATATATCTGGAATATCATTAAACTTCGATCACCCGCCACCTACATAGAAAGCGGTGGAATGGTTTTGATTTATCCCTACTGTGTTTTCAGTCATCCACCGACAAATATTACGCGAATTAACTATAAATGTCGATTCACTTACACCCCAAGCAGAAGGGGTTGGGTGGACGCCAAACTGCATGTTCATCAGATTGTACCTATTTCCACATTACACACCTTATCACATTCGCGATTATCATTTGGACAAGTTCAAATGTTTCAACGTAGCGCAGTAAGGAGTAATATAAACACAAGTTATCAGGCAGGAATTCAAACATGAAGTTAATTTCAAACACAAACAAAGTCTCAATGTTGTTGCATGACAAACCTGTATACGAGGGGATACACAAATATAACAGGACTAGTATTACCGTGGGCGCAGCTTGTGTAGTAGGCATTTCTGCCGATAGGTGTTTATCATGGAAGAATGCAGACGAAATAACGCCAAATCGGTGAAACCTCATATAAAAACTCGTCTCCTACTGCGCATGCGCGGCGGCCATTCGTGGCCATAGGAATCACCCCAAAACATTGGGCTGTTTTCACTGTGTATGCTACTGTGAACATTTCATTTTCTAATATTTCAAAGTTTTTTATAATGCCAAGTTTGTTGCATAGGTTGCACAAACAGACAAGATGGGAATCAACCTGGAACAACGTTTCGTAACTAAATCACATTGTAATTATTGTTCTTGAAGTGTTTGATAGGTAACTGCAAGTTTAGAGCCTATCGCTATAAATTTATTCATTCCTCTCAATGGGATGATATCGTTCTCAAATGTTTGTTGGTGTAGTGTAGACAATCAGCATATGTTACTACTTTGCACCTAAAAGGCTAGCCTTATTGTAAAAAGTATTGAAAGTCTAATTTAAGCGGCTCAAGTTTGCATCGCGATACAGTTAATGTGCATACTTTAGTCCAGTTTCAGTTTACACTGAAAGTGTACGATGAAATTAATTGTGATAATTTGTGCTATGTGAACTACTAAACTTGATGAAGCAAACGTTGTTGTTACCCGAAATGTAGTTCGCGATGCATTTCATGTGTTTACATCTGTCCATATACTTTGATTTTGTAGTTTGATTTTAATGGAAATGGGGTAGGTGGAAATGCGGCGTGTACCAGAAGGGTACAAAACGATTTATTTATAATTAGTTGTTATTAATTTCATGAGCATTATGTTAGTGACATAATGTGTATCGCAATGTAAACTCTGACTTTTGATGTATGCTAAGAAGATAAATCCACTGATGTGCTAGCAAAGTTACATAAGCCACTAACAGTACAATATCTTTTTTTTTTTTTTTAAACATTGACCTAACCTAACCTAACCACCCCAATTTGGAGACAGCATATCTCGAGAATTAAGCGAG
>JARYHS010003675.1:0-31771 GCA_031002005.1 Vandiemenella viatica
TAATGTAAATAGTAAGTGTAAATAATAAGAAAATGTATCAATTTAGCGTTATGTCAAATAAGTTTGTAAATCCAATGTAAATTTTAAAATCGATTCGTCGCTGATGATGCCTCGAGGAGAGACGAAACGCGTACGGCAATAAACCTACATAATACAGTTGCATTGGCGTCATTTATTAATTAATAAATTGTAAAGTTTATCGGTTTGGTCTGTGTATGACAGGTACAGTCACGATTTTACTGTCTGGCTGTATCTGGATCTGGCCCGGCTTGTTGTTAAGTGTGGATTAGTGGTTGGTTCTGTTTGGGTTGTACTGGAGTCGAAACTCTGTGCGGCAGTCGAGACGCGGACGTGGACGGCGCGCGTGGCCTCGCCCCTGTGACGTCACGCCGCGTGGCGCTTCGATTTTAGGGCTCGGGGGGGGGGGGGGGGGGAGGCTGTAGTGTGGCAGGGTGCTGCACCTACGCTTCGCTTCGTATTGTTATTGTTTCCAGCTAGCCTGCTGAGCACAGGTTTTATATCCTTCTTAACTACAAGTAAACTACTCTGCAGCAATGTTTGTGGTATTTAAAACTGCAACGAGCAGGGTGTCCAACCACTACACTCCAAGTAGGGCTGCCAGATACAGGCTTATAATTTCCGGAACTTTTCTGGGATTAAAAAGTATTTTATTGGCATGTTTAACCCCTTAACCTACGATTTAGACTCGAAGATGTTGGGCCGAAATTGTATCCAAGCTCGCGCAGCGTTCGGGGCGTTCGCACGACTTGTGTAACACGCTAATCCGGGCGAATACGCAATAAGAAGCTGCAACCGAATACTCGCTATAAAATGGAAAGACAAGCGAGATGTTTATATGCTGTCGACAAAACATGAAGCAGTCTAAATGACTTCACAAGGATCCCAGGGCACTCTAAAACCAAATTGTATTGCAGAGTATAACAAGAGAATGAATGGAATTGATCTCCAAGATCAAATATTAGCATGTTTTCCAGTGATGAGAAAATTCATGAAAGGATATAAAAAAAAATATATCTGTTTGATATTGCTCTTTTTAACTCTTACATCTAAGGGAAAAAACTGAATGATGGAAAGAAACAATGTTATGTCGACTATAAGATCAACATAGCCGAATCTCTAATGAAGAAAATGCCAAAACCGATTTATAGAGAACGAGGCGTATTATCTTCCGGAGATGCGCCAGACAGACTTTACGCGAAGGAATGGGCTCATTTTCCAAAGCACAATGATCCAACATCCTCTAAATTAAGACCGTCAAAATGTTGTACAGTTTGTCACAAAAATAAAAAAAACGTAAAGAAACAACGTGGGAGTGTAAAAAGTGTAAAGTTCCTTTAAATGTACCAGAAAGCTTTGAAATATATCATACCGTTACAGATTACTAATTTTATATTTTGGAGTTTTGTATAAATAAACATTTTGTAATACTTGCGTCTACCACAATTATTGCATCAGAATGTAATTGCGTATCAAATATTCCACGTAATATTCACATCTGGCCCGATCACCGTACGCGGGCTATGCCCGTAATATTTACGTTTGGCCCAACCATCGTACGCGGGCTATGCCCGTCATTGTAGGTTAAGGGGTTAAACAGACAAAAAAAAAAAAAAAAAATCCAAATTGGTAAAAAATTATAGTTTAGGTAAAAACTATGCTATCTAACAAATATATAGTACATCTTTTAGGTGTATTAATTAAACTATGCTTCAAAATCAACATCAGGTATTATCAATCAAAAGGAAAAAATATTAAACTTAAAACAAATATAGAGTACCTCTTTTAGGCTTGTTTATACTTTAGTAGCAAACAGGTATTATGAAACAAAACCTCAACAATATTAAACATCATTAAAAATTAAACGCTTCTTTTATTAATTAAACTTAGATAGAAAATAAACATCAGGCATTATCAATAAATAAACAAAAATTCAACATCTATCTTTGGTTAAATTAAAATCAGCATCAATCAAAATGAATCGTAATCAAATACTTTTTTTTAAGTATTTATCACTATGTTTTGCCTTTTTCACGGGTTTTTCTCTCTCACTGCTTAGCAAAACAGATAAAATTTCGGAGCAAAACTCTTCAAAACTGACTTAGTCTGGAGTTCAGCCTTGATCGAATCTATGGACATTCTGATTCGCTCCATAAATTGTTCAACTGGCTAAAACTTCTCTCGCAGAAGGCGTTGCTTGTTGGAATTGACAAAAGCAACTATTTTCTTTAAATTTACAAAATCATTAGAAACGTTTGTTCCGAAGGAATCGGTCCAGATTTTGTCGTTTGGCAAGTCTTTTGGAAAGACCTCAAAAGCAGCTTTCAGACATACGAACTCTGTATAAAGGGAATCAATGTTAACTGCATCTAGAATTTCGAGTATCCCAGGAAATTCCATTATTATTTTCCATGTGAATTTCAATTCCTCCGATTTAAAGGAAAAATTTCAAACTTTTTTTTTTCTTTTTTTTTCAATTTCGTCCTCCCGCTGGGAGCACGGAATGCTTGGCTTGGCTTCATGGCCAACTGACTTCGAGAAAGGAAAAAAAAAAAACTGGTATCGGGAATTCAGTGACAGTGACGCATAATTACTGCACACGGGACCAGAAACAAAGTTGCCGGTCATCTGGCAGCCATAGCTAGTGACAGCAGGCGTTTTCATGCATTAAAATAAACTCATAGCCGATCGCACCCTTGAAAAGACGCACGTGCAGTAGGCGTTTGATGTCACCAGAGCGTTGACCAATGACTCGCATTCGGGAGGACGCCGGTTCGAATCCCCGTCCGGGCATCCAGATTTGGGTTTTTCCACATTTTCCCCAAATCACTCCAGGCGAATGCCGTGATGCTTCCTTCAGAAGGCCATGGCCGAATTCCTTCCTGTTCCACCATGCCACCTCTAATGACCTCGGCGTCGACGAGACGTAATGCCCTAAGTAAAAAAAAAAAAAAAAAAAGTCGTCGAGTCGTTGTCTCCGGGCCACGTTGTAATGAAGTGTGCGCTGCGCCACACACACACACACACACACACACACACACACACACACACACACACACACTTGCTCTGACCTTGCGCCATGTGCACATATTGTAAAGTACCTTTTTGTTCACCAAAAGCTACCCACAGCAGTAAAATATTCTATAGATCGATCGTAAAGTTGCCGATGTTGGACTTAGAAATTTCGAGAAGATTAGTTGTCAACTTTTAAGGAACTTTCCTGTAATCTTTCCCACAGGGACAATTCACCGTAAAGATCATTTTAAAGTGTATTTATCATATCCAGAAACTCTTAGTTTAAGAGATATTCCCGTTTGTTCATGTTTTGAAACACGCGATCGGAAAAGTAGAAAACTAAGATTCGAAATATCTTTAAATTGAGTAAAGCTACAACTGACCTTTTATCACCAGCTGTAGTCAGTACTGTCCCCGATATTTTGGTAGTAAAATTAAATAATTTGGTAAAGTTTAATTAGTAGTTTTAATAAAGAGAAAAAATGAACTTTTTAGTTAAAAGCAATATTAATATGAAATTTATATCAGTAGATAGCCCTAATTGAGACGATTATGGAGATATCATGGTTTCGGTAAAAAGTTTAAGCATTTGTCCGGTAATTAAGTTTTTGAAAAATAGATTGTCGCTGATCGTTGTTCAAGCGCGTAAAAATTCCGCCAAGTTGGTCATGCGATGACTGTAGTTTTAAGACTTTAGAAACCCTTTGGAATGTTAAATTAAATTAAAACATGACCATAGAAAGTCCCTGTAAAAATTTCAAGTTAAACCATTATGTACTTTTGGAGATATTTATTAAAGAAAGATTCACCAAGGTCACAGGCTCGGATAAGCCAATAAAAGACCTTGCTGTAAGCTCACGTTGTCTCATTCTTACGCCGGAAAGTGATCGCGCAACTCCGCGCTAGTTAGCGGCGCAGATTAGGGTAGCGGTTTAGGAAAGTTCTAACATGCCGTAGTACTCACTAAAGTTAGGGGGACTTTGTGAGTTTTTGTCTTCTCGTAGAATTGTACTGAATTTGCAATCTTCAAAGAAACTGTTGCCCGATGCTTTATTCAAAATTCTGGTACCGACAATGTGCGAGTGAACTATTATCAAGAATATAAGTACTGTGTTATCATAAAACTGTGTTAAATGACTTTATCTTGTTTACCCTTCGCATTTGGGGTTTATTAATACGAGTGCGTGGCGACCAGGTTATTTAATATCATAGGTACCAGAAGGCTATAGCTACATGGTCACGAACTTCATTGTTCATAGTTCAGGTGAAGGTGTTGCAAGCCCCCGTGCAGCCTTTTGGCCTGACAATATGTTACGTTACTTCACCTATCTCGTCATTAACTTTTGTACACCGGTGTATATATATATATATATATATATATATACAGGGCGTTCGCCGGGAAACGCAACCCACTGTTAGCGCTACAAGGAAGAAACTGCTCCCGGCGAGCGAGCGGTCAGCTTCCGGCATTGTTCGACCGTCGGCCGCGGACTATTTCATAATAATTACGCTTCATAAACTTGTATGTGCTAAGCATTTAAATGTGACGTAATTCATTAGCTTATCTTATAAAAGATGCTGGAAGAGTTGACACTCTTGTGTAATGCACATTTCACATCTTCTGAACATATTTCGAGACACACGCTGCCCTAACTCACTTAATGATTTTTTGGGTGAATGTTCTAGTCGAAAAGCGATATCGTCAATTTTCTCCTCTGTGAGAATACGGTTGACCGACAGTCTCTTTTTGTTAAAAAATGAACCCGTTTCTCTTACTTTTTTAACCAGACGCAGAATTGTTGATTTAGCTGGCAGTATAGCGCCAGGAAATTCGCGACGAAATTTACTGCGACACTTTTTAAATGACTTCTTCTTCACATATGTATCGTAGAGAAATATTCTTTGTTGCAAACTGTAACGTACCATAATTTTACTCACACTCAAACACGGTACAGATTAGTAAGAGTATGAAGCCCCAAACCAGCCAAACCGCAAAGAAACGTTTATTCACAACACTGAAGTCACAAACTAGCTACAATGCAAAGAAACCGTTCTTAACAATGTAAGGGTCCCATTTACTGCGTCACTGCACTTTTGGGGCAGCGGAGGTGATAAACAGTGCGGTGATTCACGGTGCCGTGTGGCGGGAGCTGCTGGCCCCACTGACCGAGCAAGTTGCCGACGGCAACAGACTGGGAGGGTAGCGTTTTCCGGCGAACGCCCTATATATATATATATATATTCTGTATCCATAAATGGCAATTTAAAACCCGTATCATCATATTGGGTAATAAATTCTCTTATTCATATCCCAACTGGAAATAACATGTTCGCGTGATATTTTACTGTGTTGACTGGCCGGTAGTGTCGGCTTCAATTAATTGAACGCGGCAATAAGAGCGGTGCGTTAACCCAAGTGACAAAAAAAATATACAATATATACAAACTATCTGCATCTGCAGTAGGGGGGAAATCTGCTTCAATGTTCCCAGCAAAATACTTGATCTATCTCTACAAAATAAACAATCTGACGCTAAAAGGAACTGTTAATAGTGTATGAAGGACTCAACACAACTAGTCGCAAGGTGGTATGTACGGAGCCTCAGGGGGCTCTTATGGGGGAACCATGCGAGCTGGTAGCGCCTACGCAGTATCTCAAATATACTTTGACAGAAAAACAACCTCCCTTGGAAGATCTTCACTACTAAATTATTTTGAATCAGTAATAAATAGAGTCCTTATGAAAGCGTCACAGAACTGATTAGTAGACTAGGTTGGGAGTCTCTGGTAGATAGACGACACACGTTTCGTTTAAACTAATTTGTAAACATGCGTACTCCCACTTTCACTTACGAGTGTAGTGAAATACTTCTTCCACCAACCTATTTGAGTCGGAAGGACAGGAAAGATAAAATTAGAGAAATAAGGTGCCGGACTGATTCTTATATGAATTCTTTTTCCCCTCGTACCATTAGGGATTGGAATGCACAGTAAAGAGATTAGCTTTGGTGCTGAGCACCCTCTGCCATTCACAATTTTGTGAATTTCAGAGTATATAATTATGTAGATTGTAAGAAACCGACCTTTATTATGATTCCTTGATTTGCCTCGGGTGGATATTACTCACCACAGAATCCATGGAATCTTGCAGTTTCTGCTACTTAATTGGTCTGTATGATTCAAACAACATACAATAAACTAAGAAAAAACTTCATTTCACTTTTCTATATATTTCACTCATCATTTGCTTCACAAATTACACATTCAACAAATCATTAAAACTCAATATTCTCTCTTATTATGTCGATTACTATTCGAGCGACGAAACCAATTCATGCCTTCGCCCGCCATCCATTTTATCTCTGCTTCTCATCTGTTATTTACGTCCGCCAAAGATTTTCTTGTAACACGCACATCTTTGCTCTTGCATAGTAACTATTAACGTATCTTTTCCTTTTACAAAATGAAATAAATTAAACACACACACAAAAAACATAATCTTACCTTTAAATATACAAACATAAAAAAATGAAACTGAAATAATAATAATAAAAAAAATGTAAGGAACTATGTTTCCTTACATATCCGCTCGGCCAATTTTCACAAAAATTTGTGTAAATCAAATTTTTGGTGATTACTTCTTACATTCTGTACAATGGTCATCGCTCCACTCTTTCTCTGTACAATTTCAAATCCTTTATGTTTTTAAACGCAACAATCTTACAACATATAAATGAATACAATTGAACAACAAAACAATAGATGTTAACTTTTCTTTTCTCCACCATCTGGGTTAAAAACTCATTTGTTATTCGTAGTATCCCTGATGGTGTAAAGCACATCCTTAGACTTACGTCTTTTCACATTTCTGCCTTCATACTCCAAATTTAGTCCTCGTCTCTTCCTTACTTTCCAGTTCATTATTTTTCTTACTTCTTTGCCTATGTTCTTCCTTTTATCACATTCCATCACTTCTTCCTTCCATTCCTCTCCTTCGTATTTTGCTTCTGTTGCTTGGTTCTCTTTGTCTCTTCTCTTGATATCATGCATCGGTTTTTCTTCATTGTCTTCTTCTTTCCATTCCTCTCCTTGGAATTTTGCTTCTGTTGCTTGGTTCTCTTTGTCTCTTCTCTTGATATCATGCATCGGTTTTTCTTCATTGTCTTCTTCTTTTCTATGTGTTCCTATATCATCATTCACCAAAATCGTCTGAAATTTCCTTTCATTCTCTTGTTTTTCTACTTTCCTAACTGTAGAAATAATTTCCTCTGGTTCACTGCAATCTGCTGTTACTTTCTGTTTTTCACCGTTTTCCTGCTGATCTTCATTGTTCTCCTCTCTTCCATCTTCTTCTGTTTCAACTTCTAGCTTTTCCTTACGTGCTCTCCTCCATTCTTGTATTGCTTGTTGCTGACTGTTCCAATTCTTGCATGTCTTGTTTAATTTCTTGTTGGTTTTTTAAAATCATCGCCAGCATCGTTTCGATGGAATAACTCTCTTCTCTGCAAAATTTCTTTTCGGTTCCGGTAACTGTTGGGGACTCATGAAAAAACTCAGTACTAATCTCACCCATAGATCGTTCTTGACATTCGTATCCCGAATTCATACTGCTATTAATTTTTCCAGAAACTCTTGCACTTACACTCATTTCACTTTCCATTTGGTCAATTACTCGCTCCGATGTTATTACCAAAATCCTCGTATCCATTATTGTTTCGTATCCCGAAGATTGCTGGCTCTTTAATTACTGAACTAATTACTTAGTTCTGCGTTCTCGTCACGTTCGCCACATGTAAGAAACCGACCTTTTATTATGATTCCTAGATTTGCCTCGGGTGGATATTACTCACCACAGAATCCATGGAATATTATCTTGCAGTTTCTGCTACTTAATTGGTCTGTATGATTCAAACAACATACAATAAACTAAGAAAAACTTCATTTCACTTTTCTATATATTTCACTCATCATTTGCTTCACAAATTACACATTCAACAAATCATTAAAAACTCAATATTCTCTCTTATTATGTCGATTACTATTCGAGCGACGAAACCAATTCATGCCTTCGCCCGCCATCCATTTTATCTCTGCTTCTCATCTGTTATTTACGTCCAAGATCTTCCTCCTGCCATTTTTTTACCTCCGCCAAAGATTTTCTTTTAACACATACATCTTTGCTCTTGCATAGTAACTATTAACGTATCCTTTCCTTTTACAAAATGAAATAAATTAAACACACACACAAAAAAAACATAATCTTACCTTTAAACATACAAACATAAAACAATGAAACTGAAATAATAATAAAAAAATGTAAGGAACTATGTTTCCTTACAAGATGTAGATGAAAAATAGTAATAATACGTGACTATAAAGTGCTTTTATCGAATGTAGTGCTTCTGTATACAAAGTTGACATTGAGGCCCCTTTAATGTAGTGCTCAAGATCGAAAGTGCGTGTTTGTTTTTGATAATGAGGTATGTCACGTCAGTGTTTATTAGCATTGTCTACAAACTTTTAAATTTTCTCATTATAATTTCAGTGCTTTTTAAGAGTCCGGGACGGTAGAAATAGTAGCCCAGGCCAAATTCCCCTCAGGGGAACATGGGTCACCCCTTCGCTTCCCATACAGCTACGAGGTTCTTTGATTGTTTCCGCAGGTGGTAGCATAAAGGATACGCTGATAAACTTGCGGACATCCATCATGAATTGTAAACAAACATAAGTTCAGTAAAATTTGTACGCATAATTTTTTTTTCAGGCTGGCTTTGCAGCGAAACAGAAAACGAATATATCAGATCGATAGTAAAACACAGGAAGTTGTCGTCTGTTATCTGCCGACAATTTGGTACTGGTATAACCTCTCTGCATTCCTTGTTCTAAGGCGAGACAATCCTGTCTTGTAAAGTGGTCACTCGACAAATTAGGCAGCTCTAGTCACATTCAGGGGTCGCCAGTTCGAGTCTAGCCTAGGGCATGCGTGGTTTTAACTAGTTTTCTGTTGTCCTTACCCAAAGAATTAGCAGTACTGTTCACTAGAACGACCAACGGCGCTAGTGTTCGTCCGCAAATTGAACGATGCGCCTCCCGCCATATTAGCGGCAACCTGTAGCTTTCCGAATGCGCCTTTGAGATGTGTCGGTTGATCGAGAGCTCGTGTCTTTTTGCATTGTTTCCTACGATGGTGAAGTCTTGCGTGGCATGTGTACTAACTACCATCAAACTCGGATAAAAACTGTGGGTTTTTGTTGTATCAGATACAAGTATACAATGTATACTTCCACTGCTATCCAAGTGCAACATTCATACTCATAGCTACAGATATACTGACTGTAGGTTGGTAACGCGAGTTCATAAGATTTTACACATCCAAAAAGAGTACAACGCGCATATCATACGCGCAACGCGTCAGAGCATGTCGGCGCGGGAAATCCAAACATCGCCTAAAGGCGCGTTCCCACGATCCCTTGTAACGAAGGCGAGACGGGACGGGACGAGTACTCAACCTTACGCCATGGGAACAGGGCCGCCTCTGCTAGCGGAGACGAGACGCAGCTACCCACTCTGAGTCGGTAATCATCACAGGCGTGTGTAGCAGTGCGCTGTTGCCATCGGTTTGCAGCAGCGGTGCGCACCCCTTCTGTTGCTGTAAAGTGCTCTGTGCCAAACGACACTAGGCAACGTGGTGCGGAGGTGGCGGCGAGGTAAGCTAGGGCTAACCTGCGGCCCGCGGTCGTCCCTACACTTCGGTTAATGAGGTCCCGTCTAAGGATTGCAATCCCGCAGTGTTTTCAATCCCGCGAGATCCGTGCGGAATTGGTACAAACAGTTTTTTAACGCATATATTTAAAACATAGTTACTTAAAACGTTAATAAATTAAATGATAATTAAATTAATAAATAATTTTTAATGTTAAATGATAAAAATTAACAGTTAACACTATTTTGATTGACAAAACGACATTAAAACTTTTTAGCATGTCTTAAGTGTATTTCGAGGTTTTACATTTTAGTTTTTAAATCTAAACCAATTTTTAAATAAATAATAAAAATAGAAAATATTGAGTCTTAGATCATATTATGTGCCTTACAATACATCACATAAGTTTAAAAATATGGTTCGCTTAATGGCCAAGTTAGCAGAGTTTTTTTTAACAAAAATTCTAAATAAACGTTCCATAACACCGAGAAAAGCATTCCATTTCACAAAGTGAAGTGAATATACTCTGTAAAGTGTAGACTTGGCTCAGAAAAAGATTTCATAACTTTTTGTCAATGCACAAGCACGAGACTTGGCCTTTTTTGCGTGATTCATTATTATATCTCCTGATTCCTTGATTGATATTACAGTTGATTCAATGTTATTAAAAGAAACTACTCACCAACACGTAAACTGTCAAGTATTTCAGATTTACTTATGTGGCGTAACGACGTTTTTAGAGTGGAAATTATTATTTTTTAGTAAGAAAGGAGACTTTCTCGGCGAATGATTGCAGTGAAGTCCTCATAGGTTGTACCTCCGGATTTCATGGTAAAAACACGAGATTTCACACGTGAGGAAGACGGCGGAGGCAGCCGTCGAAGTATGGTGTTCCTACAACACAATTCGTCGATACACCCGTGAAAATTTCATTATAACTTTTTTTTACCTTTAGTCGAAATAATAACAAGGAGAAGACGGATTAATCGAAAGCCTGAGCGGCACATGTAAGCAGGTGGCTTTCGTCAAAGAAACGCATTGAGGAAGCGGCCAAAACAACAATAAGTCAAAGGATATACCATTTCCTTTTGATACCTGTTAAATAAATAGGTACGCGATTGTTAAAATTACGATAACATTAGTTTCATATCAACGAGTAATAAAATTTTCAGCCGCAAATTAGGAAATTGTCACAATTACTTTATCTGCAAACACAGAAAATGAAACCGTGAATAAAAAGCTGTAACCGTGTAGTTCAGATAACGTGTGCGACACTTAAAATATAATTATGTAGTTAGAAAATCGTATTAAATACGCACCATAACTCAAATTACAGAAATGTGTACTCGAAACAAATGTAAGTTTTGATGAATACCTAAACGTATATTTATTTACTTACGAATGACGAAGGTTGACAAAAAGAAACGCTTGTTCACATGAGTCAAATGCCAACTGGAAGGGTACAGCAAAACAGTGCAAAATATCCGACGGAGACCGAGTGGGGCAGCGAGTCACGCAGATTGACACGCGTTTCCGCCGGATTTTGCGGATTGCGGATCCACTTAACTTTGTGCGGGATCCGCCAGACTGTCTAATGATGCGGGATCCCGCTTTGCTGGATTGCAATCCCTAGTCCCGTCCCGTCTCGCCTTCGTTACAAGGGATCGTGGAAACGCGCCTTAAGTTTTCACTTACAAAAAAAAAATTATTATAATAATAAAAAAAAATCTGCAGACGTTTTGAGTGTCCAATAAGCCATATGATTAGTTTCCGCGCCAGTATTTTACGTTATAACAGTGTAGAACTGCAAGTACGGAGACAGCGCAAGCGACTGGACCCCTGGAGTAGGGTGGAGCCAAGGCTGCTAAAATAAGGGCGGAGGGAGGGAGGTCGATAGAAATCTCACCGCTACTTTTTACATCATTTTTCTCCTCTTATTTCACAGAAAAAAAATGTGGTACACATCGGGGGGGGGGGGGGCATGGAGCAAATAATTTGAATTATTTAAAAATTAAAATTATGAAGTAAATCTCACGTGAGGGGGGGGGGCGGGATGCGCGGCAAAGAGACTACTCACTGCAGCTAAGGGATCGTCCATAAACTACGTTGCTCCGTCTAGGGAGGGGGCGGGGGTTCCGACCCAAGCCACGTATCTTATTCATATTATTGATCATAGTTAAAATAAGCTACAGAACACACAACAACCTGTGAGTATTTATCCTGTCATTTAACTATATCCGTATGTACTTTACAATAGTCTGGCAAGAGAAAACAGTGTAAAATATATTCTGGAATCAGTAGGGAAAAAAGCTATGTGGTAGGGGGGGGGGGGGTAGAGGCAAAAGCCACGTCGGTCTACGAGGGGAGGGGGTCACGTGGTTTATGGACGCTCCCTAAGCTAAGAAAGGGGGAGGTGGGGGTCAACGCAGATCTCACCTGAGGTTTTGGAAATTTTTACGGGACTGTAGAGCTAAAAAAAAAAAGAAGATAGAAAAGGTCTACAAATGACGCGCAAGTCGGTTTTAGGGGGGCTTTTTTTCGTCGAAAAGTGGCGGTGGAAGGGTGAAACCTAAAAAAAAAAAAAAAGTCGAAAAAAGTTGCGAGGGTGATTTCTAAGGGGGGGGGTGTCTCCCGGACCGGAGGAGGGGCGGTCTGGAAATCCGGAAAAACACCTCACGTAATTTATGGATGCACCCAAAGAGCTCGCCAGCAGCGGGACGTGACAAACAATGCGCCAAGTACCGAAAAACTACAGTGATATGAGCCATGTAATTAATAATGTATTTTTCTTAATACGTATTTGTTAATCAAACGGGGAACAATTTTCCAATGTTGTTAATATTTTGTGATAATTTTATATATCTGTCTATGTTTTTATGTATATGATGTTTCGTTGTTTCAAGAGTAGGCTACGAGCCAAAAAACGTTCCATCATATGGTTTACGTATTTATTACATGAAATGAAGTCTGTGTTTTTTCTGCAAGGGCGAAGGTAATATTTTATTTATTTTTTTCGAAAAGGGTATGGTACACTGAAAAAGGTTGCGAATATAGTCATGACTACCCTTTCCTATAGACAGCGGTATCATCAGTAAAAAATCTTAAGCGGCAATTTACAATGTCCCTGTCTAAGTCTTTGCGACACCACGAGGGTATTTAACACAAAACGCCGATCAAAAGTCAAAAAAAAATTTAAGCAAATTCCAAGAACTTGTATCTATGTAATCGTAGGCTTCCGCGGCCAGAGTCAGTTGATTCTTGGCTGTCCGGGTGGCGCCGCGTCATGTTCATCGTAGCCGACGTTCTGCCCTGGAAGAAGACCCCAGAATGAGGGTCGAAACGTCGGCTACGATAAACATGACGCGGCGCCACCCGGACAGCCAAGAATCAACCCGTATCTACCTGACTCGAGGCAAATGTCTATAGAATAACAATGAGCTATGTTTTTTAGATTAGCTTCATTCCCCACCCTGTGAACAGATCTTCTGAGCACATTCCAAGACCCACGTACTGTTACCAAGCAAATACCAGAAAATTATAAGTTGTACCTATTTAATTTGTGAGTGATATTAAGTGAGTAGTAGTGATTTTAATCATGGATATTGCTCAGCCAGGTACCTAGAATTGAAATAATAGTAACATACATAGTAACATAGATATCGCACAACTTTATTTCTGAACATTTTTGTAAACTGACTCATTTTGTACTGATTTTTTTATTACGAAAAGTATTAAAGAGTGATTTTGTTATATTTCCGGACCTTTCCCGAGTCTGATTTCTTGTATGGTATTAGTTTTGTGTACTATCTTGGTGGTTCATTGAAAATTAGGTGCTAAAAAGTGCCAAACGTCTATTTATTAGAAAAAATTCTAAATTATTAACATTGAAACAAACTTACTTTTTTCCGTCACATTAATTCATCTAAGATTTTCTTTGTTATGGGCTCTTCTGGTATCATCCTCATGACCCGAAAAGTTATTTATGATATGAGTAAACACGAGGAAGGAAATGATTTCGTGTAAAAGTTGGAATTAGTCTAGGAAAATATTTTAAATCAACCGACATTCGCGGTCGAACAAACGCAACAGTTCTAACAAAAGTTTTCAAGGCTTAAATTGGAAATTAAAAGAAAATGGCAGGCTGCTAAGAGAACTGAGAGTGTATTTTTAAAGAAATACCATGATTGGTTCAAAAAAAGTATCTAAATCCCCATAAAATCCAGTCCGACCAATGTGGGTTGGCCTAGGAAATCTTTCGATGATTTGACCGATTTTAGCCAATGATGTCCACAGAGATAATAGGTATTAACGAAACATTAATTGACAGGTTTTATATTATTATGTGAATGATATATAGTGGGAACAAGATAGACACAAAAAAATAATCCCCACCGCTACGAAACATTTAAGATGTAGCCTACTGTACATTGAACTGTACTCGTGGCATCCAATGTCACCTATACAAGAAGTATTGATTGAGGGCCCACTTATAATAGACTTTTGCCTGTAGGCACTCTTTCAGATGCAGCAGAAGAAGCTAGAAACAAATATTTTCGAAGATTTAGGGAGACACACTCCAGAAAACTTAGTTGGGTTTAGTGCAACACAGATGTCATTAATAGGCTTTCATTAACTTAGGATCCGTATTTGAGCTTCATCGGGCACAAAACTCCCAAAATATCTAAATTATTCAATCCAGAAACTATTAAAATATTACTTTAATGGAACCCGAGTATTCAAGAAGAGAACGAGCCATAAGGAGAAGATTCCGACGACGAAGGATGGGACGGTTCGTCAGACTGATATTTTAGTGTACATGTATGATTATTGTTTAGGTATTTTGTAAATATTCGCTTAATATGTTATAAAGTGTATGAACACAGTACGTGTTCTCTATTATTACTTCTACTTCACAGTTATAAGTTCTAATACACAAAAGAAGCGAAACAAAAATCAAAATTACGTAGAAATAATTTTGATCGACTTTTTGTGCGACGTACAGAAAACCATATCGCATCTTTATTGTGTGTGTTAAATACAATTTTTTTTCGTATTATAGAGAATCGCTAATCGAGTGCCAAAACTAACACAGAGCTGCATTTGCGTATTAAATTAATATTCATCTGTTAATTTCTTCAGGGCTTCAAGGCTTTGCGTATAGTGAACTGTGGCGTTTATGAAACGAAACATCCCGGCCTTCTGGACAAAACTGAATTCGGAATTACCGGTCCGGGAATCGAACTCGCGTCTATCGGAGCGTTACCCGCTCACTCAACAGGCCCGGTTTTGTTATTCCCCTTGCACCTACTTTTTGATGGACATTTTCACTCTGCTTGTGATCTTTGTTTTGCCGGAACTACCTGAGGTGGCATTAAATTTCGATCGCGCGTCCAGAGATGAGGCTGTGAGGCGGCGCTGTTGCCAGGTCTCCCGCAGACTTGGCAGCGCCGCGCTCTGCCGCACGTGGAACTAGCTCGCGCACAGCGACTCTCGCAATGTTTATGCAGACACTCGCAACACCTTTTAAATTTAAGCTTCCATTACACGAAGCGTTCTATGATTATAAAATGAATAAAAATCATGAACTCATTCGGTGTTCTGTCCGAGCCCCATAACTTGTGAATTCAAAATGTTTGGAATTTTTATTTTATTTCACCATTTTTTACTACTTTTTTTATCCTTTTATTTCTGTAAGTACTGATTCGAAAATTCTTCCAACGTTTACAGTAACAAGAAAATTTTAGTTTGGGGTTTCCGCAAAATAATTTCAAGATTTTCGTATTTAGGCACATATTTTTTTGCACAAAAATCATCGTATATCCACGTTCATGTATATCAATGGATAATTTCACGAATCGCATAATAAATATTTGGCGAAAATAGTTGTTTGATTTATATACTTTTTACACGCTATTTATTAGCATTTAAATCAATTTTCACTCACTTCCAGGTGTCGGAGCTATTTTAAATTTCGCACACGTAGTAAGGGGGCATCCATTAATTACGTGAGGTGAAATAGGGGTGGGTCCGGCGAAATCTCACCAGGGGGGAGGGGGGGTCTACGGAAATCTCACGTGAGATTTTGCGAAAAATTTGGGGACAGTAGAGCCAAAAGAAAAGGTCTACAATTTGCGCCAAAGTCGATTTTAGGAGGGTATTTCGTCAAAAAAGTTAGGGTGTGACCTAAAAAAAAAAAAAAAGTCTACAAAAGTTTCCAGGGCGATTTCTAGGACGGGTTCTCACGGACCAGATCTCAGCAGAGAAGGGGGGGGGGTCCAGAAATCCGGAAAAACACCTCACGTAATTTGTGGATGCCCCCTAAGAACCGGTGACAACAGGGGCAGATCTAGAGGGGGGCTAGGGGGCTCAAGCCCCCCCCCCAAAAAAAGTATCTAGGTCCACCCCCGACATTGTGATTTTTAGCTCTACGGATTCGAGGCCCATGGCCGACTCAAGCCCCCCCCCCCAAAAAAAAACCAAAATCCACTGAAGGCAAGCCCCTCCCAAACCAAAATCCTGGATCCGCCCTTGGGTGACAATACAATAATTTCACAGTGATGTCCTGCTATTCTCATTACTTTGACAGTAACAATAGAAAAATATTGAATGTGATGGAATATTGCAGTTGAATTTTAACCCAATTCCAGATGACTGAATATTTGAAATTTTGCTCATGTATTGAGAAGCGATTACAATACAATAATTTCATATCTGTATTCTGATATTCTCCTTATTACTTTGACAGTAACAATAGAAAAATGGTTGCATGCGATGGAATCTTTCATTTCAGTTTTCACCTACTTCCTGACGTCCTAATCGTTTGAAATTTTTCACACTTAAGAACCGATGAAAATACAATAATATCATTCTCACTACGTTGACGGTAACAAATTAATAGTGGTTGAATGTAAATTTCAGTTCAAGTTTCACCGACTTCAAAAAGTCCGAATTGTGTGAAATTTTGTACACGTATTGAGAACCGGTGACAATAAAATAATTTCATATCTATGTCTTGGTATTCTCATTACTTTGACAGTAAGAACAGAAAAGTGACTTTGCCGTCTTATGACAGATGTGCCTCATTTTCACCCGTCTTGGAGATGTTGACATTTGGTTGGAAGAGGCTGAAACACTCTTTTCCAAACACGTATCTTATATCTTTAAACGAGCAAAACTTGTGTGTGTGTGTGTGTGTGTGTGTGTGTGTGTGTGTGTGTGTGTGTATTAGATCTCTGAAACGGTTATGACGATTTCGAAATTTAATATTTAGATAATATTTTGCTTAATAAGTTTATATAAATAGTTGTCTTCCCTGCAAAAACCCAATTTTATAAAATACGAACAATTTTTGCTCTTGGTATCTCGAAAACAGATCTAACGCCATCTCGTAGACGATTCAGGTATCAGGAGCCTACTAATATTTTCTCTTTAGTTTCAAGGAACTCATATATTTAAACGAACATTTCTTGCATACAATTTCTTCGGAGGAATAGACTACTAGCGCTACATGTTTAATTGTAAAATATTTAAAAAGGAGATTTTTAAAAATTGGCTTTGTCAGAAGTTATACTTTACTTTACAAACCTTCTTTGGAAATAATATTGACAGTATATCAAACATCAATATTACTGAATTGTAAAAGATTTTTATCATTAAATACTATCAGTTTAATTGTAAAATATTTAAAAAGTAGATATTTAAAAAATAACCACTGGCTTTGCCAAATGCTATTTTTTTTTTTCAAACTTAAGAAAAAGAACTTTAACTCGACGTTGTGTCTACTGATTTATCTTTGATTGTTGTAAACAACTGTTGGCTGACCCGTGTAAATTTAAAAAAAAAAATGTATTTAAAAACTGGCTTTGCCAAAAGTGATTCTTTACTCTACAAAACTTCTTGGAAAATAGTATTAGAAGTTACTAGACGACCCGTGCCAAAATTTCGCGGATAAAATGCGATGAATAGTGAGGTTGAATGCTTGTAATATAATGAAAAGTAGAACCGTACTTTTGTAGCTTTTTTTTTTTTTTTTTTTTAGTGTGATAGGTACGCATCAAAATACTCGCAACATATAACGAAACAGGAAAATTTAAAACACTCTGTGTTTATGAGAAACTGTCACTGACCTTAACAGAATAAAACCAACCTGAACAAAATGCACACACCATATCAATTTCTCTTAAATATTTGTTACTGTGCGAATAAATGTTTACGTTGGAATTGTATAGCAAAACGACAGTGTTTTCGTAATAGAAATAAATAAATCCGAACAGCTACTTATTGAATAAAAAAAAGGTTATTGACATCTCTGTAATATTCGCTGCTGCAATCTAGGCATTTGGTTCTGAACAGTCTCATACGCGCTACCACTTTAAGCACCAAATTCCGAAAAAAAAATAATCTTAATTTATGATTCTACCTAGCTGGAGACCTTAATTTCGGCTAGGTGTCGAAGAAGATAAATGGCTGGTAATAAAAAATAAAATAAATAAAAACACATTGTATAAACAATATTAATACTATTGCCCTTTAAGGACCGAATTCCAAAAAATTCCTTTCATAAAATATGGTGTGACCAAAGCAGCCACCTTGGTATTTAAAATGATACCCCATTTATCGATTTCGGTTAGTTATCACGCTAGGTAAAATAAAAAGTTTTGAGAAATGATGATATTTTTGCCCCTTAAGGGTGGAATTTCGAGAAAGTTTTTTCTTAAAATATGATGTGACCATAGCAGATAATTTAATATTTAAATCGATACCTCATTTATTTATTTCGGTTAGGTATCAAGGGAAATAAATAGCTGGTGACAGAAAAAGGCGTTGTAAAAATATTAATACTTTTGCCCTCTAAGGTTAGTTTTTTAAAATTTCTTTCTTAAAATGTGGTAACGGAACCGAAGACATTACGAAGACCTCTATCTTTTAAATGATACTTCGTTTATCAATTTTGTTTAAATGGCTCGAGATACAAAAAAAAAAAAAAAAAAAAAAAAAAAAAAGACGTTTTTGCCCTTTAAGGGTCGAATTACGAAAACTTCCTTTGTTAAAATATAATGTTATCACGGCGGAGACTTCAGTCTTTAATATGATACAAAATTTATCTATATCAGTTAGATATTAAGGGAGATAAATCGCTCGTGACACAAAAACGCATAGCAAAAATATTGATACTTTCGCCCTTTAAGGGTCGAATTCTGAAAAATTTCTGTCTTAATATATGATGTCACTACAGCGAAGAACTTAATATTTAAAATGATACTTCATTAAACGATTTCAGATAGGTATCCAGGGAGACAAATGACTCGTAACACAGAAAACAGCATTTTAGAAATATTGACATTTTTGCCCTTTATGGGTCGAATTACGAAAACTTCATTTCTTAAAATATGATGCGGCTAAAGTGGAGACCATAAGGTTTAAAATGACCCCTCATTCATTGATTTCGGTTTAATATGAAGGAAGATACAGGCTTGTGACAAAAAAATACCTTATAGAAATAATATATATGATAATGTAATCATCGTTTACTTTTTGACGGCATGTGTATTTAACACAAACATCAGTATTACTGAATTGTAATATTTTATCCTTAAAATGCCAAGGAAGTAGCTAGCCGTACTTTGCACAGTAAGCAGTTATCATTAAATACTACCAGTTTAATTGTAAAACATTTTATGTAAGTAGGAAAGAAATATATTGAATGTATAACAAATATGGAGCGGTCTGACAGCTCAAATGTAATTAGCGGGGAAAAAAGTGGTTTCTGCGCTAGCTCGCAAAAATTCTGGCTACGATCCCGTGTTCAAATCCTGGTAGGGGCAAGAATTTTTAACATTTGTATTTGATCATATGAACTACGCTGGGGCGTTCTGTGGTTCGGAATCTGCGTTTAATTGTAGGTCCCAGAGGAAAGGAACTGGCTTAGTATGCCTCCTGGAGGATCCAACCAACCTTCACGTTAGTTCTTTATATTGTTTTATATATTTAATCTGTCCAATCTAATACTGTTATATGAGCAACTCTTGCAAATAGATAAAATTAATTTCTTGATGAAATCTTGCTTACTGAACAGAAATCGAAAGATGCCGAGTGAAGATCAATCACCCAGGTACTATACATTATGCGCCGTCTCAAAGACAATTTCGCATAACGTTTATGTTTTTTAAGTTGTTTTGAGTGAACTGAGTTTCTGAATAGTGTTTGTGTATTTTGGGTACCTTACACAGACGTTTTGAGTGGGTCAGATGGGTTGGGAGTATTTCTAAATTTGGTTTCTTTTTCAGAAAACAATAAATTTGATAAATTATAGTTTTATTTATGGAAGTTACATTTTACATGTGTGTTTCAAATCTTACTGAATCCTATCAGGTCTTACATAATGATTCATAAATGTATCTATGTAGGTAGCATAATTTTATTCATCCTCTATGTCAGTACCACATTCACTAGTATCAGTACTACCAACACTAGTTCAGTCGGTGTCGGAATTTTCTGTTTCTTCATCTGGCTCCTCTAGATCCATAACTTCAGAAATAGTTACCCTATCTTTTACTGGTTGTTCTTGTATTGTAAGCAAAAGATTTTAAGATTGCAATTTTGAATTGTGAGCAAAGTACACGCTGTGAATAAAGACTGCCCTAATAATTCTCTTATTACGGTCTTTTAAGTTTGAATTTATTATCATACAAAATGGGAGCTTTATTTCTTTTTCAATCGTTGGTTTACGCCAACGGTTGCAAGGAAATGTTTCATAATTACTGACAATTTAATAACTCAGTATCACTAAACGCTCAGAGTTTAACAAGTATACGAATGTAAGGAAAGCACAATAAGTAATAAAAAGAGGCAAGCAAAAAAAACGTATAAATTTAAAATTCCTAATTTTCTGAATAGATCCGTAGGTCTACAGATAAATTCGGAGGGTTGGCAGCACTAGTTCAAATAGTGAGTATCAATCCAAACAACGGGGATTCCTTCTCACGCAACCTAGCCTCTTCGGGAAGTCCCCGTAGGTAAAAGAAAACTTCAATTATGCCAATATTTTCGTAATTTTCTTTTCTACTGAACCAGAAATGTATATTAGATTTAAAAATCAAGTTAAGTACTTAGTATAAACTCTAAAACAGTCATATTAAACGATAAATGCCTTAAAAAATTTTGATTTAGTAGTTTATGAAAAAAAACGTGTCCCAGGAAAAAAAAACATGTTATTTTTTTTCAAAGTTTTTTTTTTCATGTTTTTTTTTCAAGCCAGAAAAAAAAAACTGTTTTTTTAACACTAATTGGGAGTCATTGGAGGGTGAAGGTAATGCTGGGAATGTATGAGGCGTATGTTGGCGATGAGGCCAGGATGGATATTAATAGAAGAATCAGGACAAGGAAATAGATGACCATGACCACAAGATGGCACTCAATTTCAGACGTGAAAGATTTATTTATTTTTTTTTGTTAAAAAACGAAGGTCAGGAATAAATTAGCGAGGAAAATTACATTTCGCCTAATAACAACTAAAATAATACTGAATTACAAGTTATTAAGTTAAAAGTTTGAGTAGTTACAAGGCTGTGAGAAGTGTTTGAAGCAAGTGAGAAGCCAGGAGTCAGAGAAGTAGACTATTGTAAACGCACGCGAGGGATCCAACTAATATCAGCAATATCAAACACTGGCAAGTAGTTGACTTCTGTCTATGACACAGCAGCCCGTATTACCAGTTTCCGACCGAGCCACAGTGGGGCGAAATCTCAAAAAGCTGGTCAAAATATGCAAACGTTATCCAAGTTTAATGAAACTTTCTACAAAATCTGTTTTGAGCACGCTGATTACGATTCTAATGTCAAAATTGCAAAATAATAATAATAATAATAAATTTTAAAAAACCAGAGCATCCAATATGGCGGATTAATAATTACAAAGGTCTAAAAATGTTTCAATTGTAATACAAATTTGTATACAAGGTTTAATAAGCTCACTGATATCGATTCCAATGTTAACAATGCAAAAAAGAACAAATGGCGGATTCAATATGGCAGATTAAAAATAAAAAGGGTTAAAATTTAAATAGGTTTCAAAAATTGAAAAATGTTTGAATTATAAATTTTTGTGGATAAAAATGTGGTGTACTATACATTCGTATTTCCTTTCGAATGAAGCCAACTTTATCGTCGCTCTCGTTGGTTGGACCAGCAGATTCTAGAGCAATAAAATATAACTTGTATTAGCCTTTTATATCCCATAAAATCTATTTAAAAGTAACCCCATACATACAGGTATTATTAAAGATTATTTAAAAGAGGAAGTTAATTTCGTCTGGTATTCTTCAGTATTAATTAAGTTAATTTCGGCAATAACAGACTAAGTTATAACCAAAAATTTCGCGCACCTATAGGTGTATCTAGTGGACTTAGTTATGCAAGATTTGGAAGAACAATGTTTTAAACCGCTAGATTTTGAAATGATGTGTTATTTCAGATATGTAGATGATAGTTTTATAATAATACCAAAAAACAAAATTGATTATACTTTAAATATTTGTAATAACTATGACAATAACTTACAATTTACACATGAAATTGAAAAAGACCGAAAACAAATACCGGTAAACTGCAGATAAATTAAGCTGCACTAATTGTGGAATAGCAGTTTATAGCAGAATTTTGTTTTTTTTTTGTTTTTTTTTTTTTTTGTTGAGATTTCAATAGATAAATAGTAGAGAATGAAGTTAAAATAAGGTTCATTGTGGGACTCTGTGGAACTTATAGTGGTTTTCATGTTTGAAAAAAAAAATACAAATGAACTGTCCAAATTTGTTTAGTAATTATTTATTAAATAAATAACTTTAAACATATTTTTTATGTATTTGTAATACATGTAAAAATTGTACTCACCATCACGATCTCTGTCCATTTTGAATGATGAAAATTGCTCAAAACTGAAAACTTTTACACCAGTTCAAAGTAACGGTTGATTTTCTTCCTCTGTATCTCGCTCAACGGTCACTTTTCAGATGATGTACAGCATCTGCGTCAAGCCTCGGACCTATTCTAACCCTGAAGTCAGGACACTTTGAGAGTCCGTCTACCCAGCTGTATACTTAAAATTCCCTAAATAAATACTTTATTTTTCGACTTTTGGCCAGCTTTTTGAGATTTCGATCTGAGTCTGGAAAGCTGGGGCCCAGCTTTCGGGTGGACGGTGCGGTTCGAATCCCCGTGCGGCCATCCAGATTTCGGTTTTCGTTGCTTTCCCGAAATAGCTCCAGGCGCATACCGGGATGGTTGCTTCAGAAGGCCATGGCTGAATTCCTTGCCTGTCCTTGGCCCAGTCCCGTCCCACCTCTAAAGAACTCGATGTTGACGAGGCGTAAAGTCCTGTGTGCACATTCCTTTTCTTCTATTGGCAGGGAATATTAATAACTAATAGCAAGACGCCTTGAGCGGCAGTGCTGGAGTGACTGTAGTGCTACCAGGTGCATCAGCGACATGTGCCCTAAGGGGACATCCACAAATTACGTGAGGTGTTTTTCCGGATTCCTGGACCCCCCTCCTCCCCCCTGGTGAGATTTCGTGAGACCTGTCCGGACCCCCCCCCCCCTTGTGGTGAAATCTGGTCCGTCGACTTTGGTACAAATTGTAGATCTTTTTTTGTTTTAGCTCTACTGTCCAAAATTTTTCAGCAGTATCTCACGTGAGATTTCCGTAGACCCCCCCCTTCCCCTTGGTGAGATTTCGTTGGACCCCCCCCTATTTCACCTCACGTAATTAATGGATATCCGCTAAGCTCCGCAGTCTCTCGTGTAGATTACTTATTTAGCCTATTCTTCTTTTACTTCGCTAGTGCTTTTTTCTACTTTGTCCTTGTTATCTTACACTGTTGTGGCGATTACTGGCGATTCTTTTCAGAACGTTCTATGCGAACAAGTTTTGCAGCGCGCCGAATCTGTAATTTTCCACTGCTACCTGGTCGCCATCTTGTTTCGTCATGTGACACCGCGCTGTCCTCTGACATTCCTCCGTCCAAGATGTTCGCTATACATTGTAATTTTAAAACGAATGAGATTTCTCTGATATATACCCTTGTGTTTATGCACCTTCACAGGAAGGCAATGGGAGTGATCCCAAGTATCTCTTACCTGATATTTTTCAGGTATACACCGTTCCGTCGACGACACGGCATTTCAGCATAACACCATTCTGAAAACTTTCACAGCCAGGTCGAAAACTTTTCACACTGTATTCGTGTTAGGGATTGCAATCCAGCAAAGCGGGATCCCGCAATCCCGCGAGATCCCGCAATCCCGCGGGATCCCGCATCATTAGACAGTCTGGCGGATCCCGCACAAAATTAAGCGGATCCGCAATCCGCAAAATCCGGCGGAAACGCGTGTCAGTCTGCGTGATTCGCTGCCCAACTCGGTCTCTGTCGGATATTTTGCACTGTTTGCCTGTACCCTTCCAGTTGGCATTTGACTGATGTGAACATGCGTTTGTTTTTGTCAACCTTCGTCATTCGTAAGTAAATAAATACACTTTTACGTATTCATCAAAACTTACGTTTGTTTCGAGTACTCATTTCTGTAATTTAAGTTATGGTGCGTATTTAGTACGATTTTCTAACTACATAATTATTTTTAAGTGTCGCACGGTTACAGCTCTTTACTCACGGTTTCATTACTCCCATTTTCTGTATTTGCAGATAAAGTAATTGTGACAAATTCCTAATTTGCTGCTGAAAATTTGATTATTCGTTAATATGAAACTAATGTTATCGTGATTTTAACGATCGCGTACCTATTTATTTATCAGCTATCAAAAGGAAATTGTAGGCCTATATCCCTTGACTTATTGTTGTTTTGGCAAGTGCCTCAATGCGTTTCTTTGACGAAAGCCACCTGCTTACATGTGCCGCTCAGGCTTTCGATTAATCCCTCTTCTCCTTGTTATTAATTCGACTAAAAGTAAAAAAAGTCATTATGAAATTTTCGCGGGTGTATCGACGAATTGTGTTGTAGGAACACCATACTTCGACGGCTGCCTCCGCCGTCTTCCTCACGTGTGTAATTTCGTGTGTTTACAATGAAATCCGGAGATACAACCCTGCAATCATTCGCCGAGAAAGTCTCCTTTCTTACTAAAAAATAATAATTTCCACTCTAAAAACGTCGTTACGCCACATAAGTAAATCTGAAATACTTGTCAGTTTACATGTTGGTGAGTAGTTTCTTTTAATAACATTGAATCAACTGTAATATCAATCAAGGAATCAGGAGATATAATAATGAATCACGCAAAAAAGGCCAAGTCTCGTGCTTGTGCGGTGACAAAAAGTTATGAGATCTTGTTCTGAGCCAAGTCTACACTTTACAGAGTATATTCACTTCACTTTCCTTTTCTCGATGTTATGGAACGTTTATTTAGATTTTTTTTTTTTTAAAAAAAACTTTGGTAATTTGGCCATTAAGCAAACCATATTTTTAAACTTATGTGATGTATTTATTGTAAGGCACATAATATGACCTAAGACTCAATATTTTCCATTTTTATTATTTATTTAAAAATTAGTTTAGATTAAAAAACAAAAATGTAAAACCTCGAAATACACTTCAGACACGCTAAAAAGTTTTAATGTCATTTTGCCAATCAAAATATTGTTAACTGTTAATTTTTACCATTAAACATTAAAAATTAGTTATTACTTTAATCATTACTTAATTTATCAACGTTTTAGGTAACTATCTTTTAAATATATGCGTTGAAAAACTGTTTGTGCCAATCCAGCACGGATCCCGCGGGATCCTGCGGGATTGGTGCAAATCCCGCGGGATTAAAAACACTGCGGGATTGCAATCCTTAATTCGTGTACCTATAACAGATTGTTAAGAATATCAATACATACAAATCTCTGGCTAATCTTATGTTGGCTATTAATTATCCATTTTTTCTGTGTGTTATCGTGTTAACGATGGAGTCGAGCGTGGTGGCGACAGGAAACTGCGATTCGGGAGGTTGCGGGTTCGATCTCCGTGCGGCCATCCAGGTTTAGATTATGAATGCTTTTACAAAATGCCGGGATGTTTCCTTGCACGCTGTCGAGTATTTGACTGTAACTGTACTGCGTGCTACTCACCAGCTACAACGTAGACAGCAGTACAGTTTAGTTAATATTAACAATTACTTATATTTTTTATTATAATTGTTTAACGCATTTCGACAGCAGTCGTGGACATGAATATAATCTTGACCACTGCTAACAATAGTAATTCCTACGTTCCCTCTGCGTATTTATCGCGTGAAGTAGCTGGTTCTGCCGCATACCAAGCCACCGACTACTTTCTTACTCATTGTCATTTTTATACAGTGCAACCTCGATATAACAAATCGGAGGGGAACAAGAAAATATTCATTATATCAAGTAATTCGTTGAACTAAGGTTTGTTATGTTGAGGTTAGGTTGGTCTAAAATTCGTTATAAAGAGGTAAAAAAATAGTTATATTCACCTCAACATTACGTACTTATCTTGTTATAGCGAACAACTTCAACTAATAAATGATAACACATTTTTATCAAATTACTGTATGTATTTTCTATTTAAAAACAATTAGGTAGGTAACAAAATTTTTTTCTTACATTAATAATCAAAATTGAATGCAGTAAAATCCGTAAAAGTAGGTACATATCTTGGTGGGTACAAACGTTATGTAGGTAATTTAATGTTAATTTCAAAGATTCGCACAACAAAAATCACGAATTGAAGGTAAAGAATCAACAATGTGGTTATAGTAGCTTAATCTCAATTTTGTTCATCTTGATTAGAAAAAAAGTCATAAATAGTTGTCTGTTTACCACCGGTAAGAGTTATCACATCCAAAGCGCAATCTAATTTCGTGATGGAATTGACTACATCGTCACTCAAACCTCCCTTTTTGAGAAACACAGATTTTATTATATTTAAAGCATTATAAGCATCTTTTATTGTGAAGTTATGCTCATCAATTTCACCCCCTTCTTCCTCGTCTTCATCCGCTTCTGCATTAGTAACCGGCAACACAGATGTGACGATGTCAGCATCAGTTAGTTCTCCACAGACGGCTAAATCGTTATCAAAGGTAACGAAGTCTTCGAACTCAGTCTCTTGAAGGTGCAATTCTTTTTGAACTCTTTGCCAGGTCCTAGCAAGTTGTGCGACTGGTAAATCGTCCTTTACTTTACACCCACTTTTCTTGAAGCAGTTTGCAATGGTCTTTTCAGTGACTAGATTCCAAGCTTTGGCGATCATCCACATGGCTTGTAAAACGTCAATTGTAGTTGGTGTTTGACGTTCAACATCAGCAAGAAATCGTCTGACAACTTCCTTCCTATAATGCATTTTGAAGCTTTGGATGATGCCTTGGTCCAGAGGTTGTAGTTTTGAAGTGGTATTTGGAGGCAAGTACTTTATTTTTATATTTTCCAGGTTAGGAATTTCTCTGTGTGCAGTACAATTATCGATGAAAATTAGAATTTTCTTGTTTTTTTTTCATCTCTTTATCCAGACTTTTAAGCCAATTGCAAAAAGCATAGGGCCTCCGATTGTGATTTTTTTTGTCTCGGCACTGTTTTAACCACTTCAACACACATTCCTCTACGTCTTTGAACTCGCATGATTTTAATCTTTTACTGTTTACAGGCAATACACTTTCTTCTGAAAACTTATCTTCAAATTTTAAAATTGTAGCCAATGTACTTGCGGGAATCCCGAACTTATTAGCTATGTCTAATTTTTTCGTCATAGGATTTTTGTGAACATAATTAATGATGTTTCGCTTTTCTGCAACCGATAAGGAACACCTTTTACGTTTCTGAGGCATTTTAACTTAAATCTTTAACAATAGTGACGAGCAGAAGTGTTTACATTACTTTCAATCAAACAACAATGATTGTTTTACGAACAAAAGCGTGTCGAAACATGTCGCGATTGGTGGGAACTTTATATAAAGGTTTTGGGTTGACAGAATTCGTTAATTAGAGGTATGTATACTTTTTCTTGATAGTTGAAAATTCGTTATAAAGAGGTTGTTCGCAAAAAATGTTCGCAATGTAAAGGTATATTTTATATTGACTCTTATGGACAATTCAAGGGGATTACGAAGAATTTGTTAAATCGAGGAATTCGTTATATTGAGGTACGTTATATTAAGGTTGCACTGTAGTAGTAATTAGGTTACATTGCAATGCGACGAAAATCCTGCAAAGGAACGGATGACGTCATAGATTGCGTCACTGTATGTTCACAATAACAGTTCAGTATTAATTTGTTTTATTTTTAACTTTTCTACTAAAACACTGCAATCATTACTTTTTGCCGTCTCTTCATGAATTAAATTGAAAATTATATGTCTTAAGGGGACACAGTCGCGAAGGTACTCCCACAAGAAATCAATGTTAAAACAAGCAAACTTCAGGTACACTTTCTGAAGAAACTAATGGAGATACAGGCCTGAAACTTTCGCAGTATACAGATAAAACATCATCTGCAAATCACATAAAGATTTGTTAATATATTTTATGTAGTTTATGAGTAATGATTTTTTGTTCTAAAAGACAAAAAAATATAACTTTTTATATAAATACCTTGGACCTTGTTAGTTTGTTCTTGTTGTTAAGACAGGTTCCATTTTTTATCTTATTAATCATTTTATTTACAAGAGATGCTGAAAGTCGATGTCTTTATCAATCTTAGTTTTTTAGAAAAGTGTACCAAAAGATCAAAAAATGTAGTTCTGAGAAAAATCTGTACTAAACGTTTTACATACGAGAAACTAATGTACATTACAATACAGACACACTATTACCACGCATCACGAAAAAATTAATAACTCCGAATCTAATCGTCAAATTTGCATGAAACAAACGGCATTTTGGAACGAAATAATTGGAGCATTGAACAAGTCTAAAAATAAAAAAATCTATTTTTTTGATCCTGTTCACGACTGTGTCCCCTTGTTGGTGTACAACACACGTAAACATAATGTTTCTCGTGAAGCCCTTCAGGAGTGGCAGTGTCCTGCGGAGTCATTTATTCGCCGCCAGAGAATTAATACGTGAACTGTATCGCATGTTAGTGACGTCATGAACGACGATATAAAATTCTTTCTTTTTCGACATTCAGATCTGTATCACAACGTTTGAACGGCTGATGCAGCTACATACGGCGTCAGTGTAAGCAAAAGAAATCAAAAATAAATTTGATGGCGCGTAATACTGTCGTGGTCCAGGCCGTGTAGATCACGATCAGTGTCCAACTACTTCCATCCGCATCAAACAACGTTCACAGTACTTGCTTTACTTTTTCGTGTCCAGACATCATCATCGTTTGGCGCAATGTTGGACAAAGTTGTCGATCTCTCTTCTTGTTCATAGGTCTTAGGGGACATCCATAAATTACGTGAGGTGTTTTTCCTGATTTTTCGGACCCCCCCCCCTCTCTGTGGTGAGATCTGGTCCCGTGAGACCCCCCCCCCCTAGAGATCGTCTTTACAACTTTTTTAGACTTTTTTGTTTTTAAGGTCTTACCCACACTTTTCAGCCAAATACCCCCCTAAAATCGACTTTCGCGTCAATTGTAGACTTTTTTTTTTTTTATTAGCTCTACAGTCCTGCCCAATTTCCGTAAATCTCACGTGAAATTTCCGAAATTTCCGTTGACCCCTCCCCCTTCGTGAGATCCGGTGAGATTTCGCTGGACACCCCCCCCCCATTTCACCTCACGTAATTTATGGATGCTCCCTTAGTGTTGTTGCAAACTGGCTCTGCTTGGAAGCATAGATGTGATCACATTCACATCGATCGTTTGTTGTCAGATCCCCATTACCTTTTACTGGGACCACTCGTGTTCTTATACGGTTGAGGGTAATGTTTCCAGCAACATGGCGTTCATGGAAATAAATTATTTAAAAGAAACCGCTTAAATTACTCACGTCTCTACTGAAACCTCAAATGGCAGTTGTAATTTTGCAAATTTTAATCTACTGAAAACATCCGGTGACATTGTTGCTCCAGAAATTGAGCATTTATCTTACATATATATATATATATATATATATATATATATAAATATAGAGGAGAATCGGGTAATATGGAATACCAATTATGTATTGTTGTACAAAATAGTAATGAAAATAATTTAACACCTGAAACTAAAACCAATACAACCCTCAACTTCTTGTGATAACATATATCTAATAAAAAGCTGTCAAAACAGATATTTTTAATTAGTAAAATTATGTTTTAAAAAATTGTCGTTTGGAGGGTAATATGGAATAGGCGGGTAATACGGAATAGAAGGTTTCAAATAACGTAAACTATCTCGAATTGAGAAAAACGGATTTAATGATACTTTTCAGTCAAGATCACCATCATCATCATCTTTGTCGGATTCAATAGCTTTCGCTTCTTTCTTTTTCGGCTATTCATAAAACAAAACATAATTAATAAACTAATTCAGAAATATTTACTTTCTCAATTGTTAGTTAATTATTTTCAATCAATATTGACAAAAATCGGATTACCCTCACTTATATTTTATTAAAAATGTATTTCTACTCTGTAATTATTTTTCGGGTGGTATGAAATACCACAGTTTTATGTCTGGTTTTGTGGAATATTAAGTATCTCATATTTCCCGAATCGCCATCTTGGACAAAATAGGCTTGATGACATTATAAAAAAATGATGCCAGCCAGAAAAGAGAACTGTACAACAAACCATCACTCTTTTAGTACACATTACACTAAGACTAGCGATCAACAAAATAAATATAATATTTTATATATATTTTAGAAAACTAATCTGCAAAATTTCTCGAAAGTGGAAAGACAAACTTTGTTGGCCAGCAAACACAGTTCAGCTCCCAAATGCCCGACCTTCACAACAAAGCATCAGAGTAGTTTTGAGCAGCAGTTGATGGTACTTCCACTATACAGCAGCATTCGGCAGAGGAGAAACCTCGGTATTCCATATTACCTAACTATTCCATATTACCCGATTCTCCTCTATATATATTGGAAAACAATTTAACTGGAATAAACATAGTAGATAGATAAGGGCGGAGTGAGCTCAGTTTTTAATTGATGTTAATTGATTTTAATTGAATTGCGTGGGGTCCTTAATTGATTTTAATTAATGTTAATTGATTTTAATTAATGCTAATTGATTTTAATTGATTTTAATTGATTTTAATTGAGTCTAATTGATTTTAATTAATTTTAATTGAATTGCGGGGAGCCTTAATTGATTTTAATTAATGCTAATTGAATTGCGGGGAGGGGGTCTCACATCTGTAACCTCAGATTGACCTTATTATTTCCTTATGGACCTGTGTGTGAGCCCACTTTTTCCCCCCATGGCGGGGAGCCTTAATTGATTTTAATTGAATTGCGGGGAGGGGGTCTCACATCTGTAACCTCAGATTGATCTTATTATTTCCTTATGTACAGCGGTCAGCGGACAGTTTTTTCCCCATGTATTCTTATGGAGGATGGAGTGAGCCCACTTTTTCCCCCATGGCGGGGAGCCTTAATTGATTTTAATTGAATTGCGGGGAGGGGGTCTCACATCTGTAATCTCAGATTGATCTTATTATTTCCTTATGGACCTGTGTGTGAGCCCACTTTTTCCCCCCATGGCGGGGAGCCTTAATTGATTTTAATTGAATTGCGGGGAGGGGGTCTCACATCTGTAACCTCAGATTGATCTTATTATTTCCTTATGTACAGCGGTCAGCGGACAGTTTTTTCCCCATGTATTCTTATGGAGGATGGAGTGAGCCCACTTTTTCCCCCATGGCGGGGAGCCTTAATTGATTTTAATTGAATTGCGGGGAGGGGGTCTCACATCTGTAATCTCAGATTGATCTTATTATTTCCTTATGTACAGCGGTCAGCGGACAGTTTTTTCCCCATGTATTCTTATGGACCTGTCTTTGCAGACAGTTTGGAGCGGAGGGGAGCCGAGGAACTAGGGGAGTTTAATTGAATGCGGGTCCGTAATTGAATGCGC
>JARYHS010003678.1:0-21407 GCA_031002005.1 Vandiemenella viatica
TGTTGCATGATGGTTTTGATCACAATTTTCACTATGGTGCTAATACATTCAATATTCAGTTCCTTAGGAGGTGGCTCCGCCATCTGGACCGCATTTGTTTCTATTCTTTCTGGCACTGTCCTTATTTGAGGTAATTCCCTGTTAGTAATTGTCTTTTCTTCCGTTGCTGCTGCGCTGTAGGTTTTAGACTGTAAGGGGGGGAAGTCCGTTGGCTTGTGTTCGTATCCTCCTCCCATTACTATTTTGCTACCAAGCGCCTGTTTCTGCTTCAGCTCCTCTTGTTGTTTTCTAATTGGACACGCCTTGTCAGTCGCCTTGTGCTCACCCCCACAGTTGACACATTTGGTAGTCTCATTATGACAATTGGAAGCATTATGTTCCTCACCACATTTGGGGCATCTCTCTTTGCTTCTGCAATTGGTAGATATGTGCCACTATCTTTGGCATTTGAAACATTGAGTCACGGGGTAGACATAGGTATTCACCTTAAATCTTAGGTAGAAGAGCTCCACTTCATCCGGTAAAAATTGGCTTTCGAATGTAAGTAGAACCGTTTGTAGAGGTTTTGTTTCAACTTTTCCATCCAGCCATATTTTTTTGATAAATCGTCTTACCCCTACTATTGGAGCAGTTGATTTAATGTTTCTAAGTAGTTCTTCTTCGTTGAGGTCTGTGGGAACGAATTTAATAACACCTTTGCAATCGACCCTGCTGGCAGGATATATGCTTTTAATCCCAGTGACTGTAAGAAATCGATGTTTTCCACGAAGCTGTTTGCTGCTTCCGCCTTTGCGAATTCCAGCATCATCCGGTTTTTACCCTGTTGGTGTCAACCTCTGCAGTCCGTTTAACTTTGTTATAAAATATTTTGCCTAGTTGAATTGGGTGAGGCATAGTGCCATTCATCTTTGGCTCAATTGTGACTACATAAGGTGCTTGTGATTGACGGCCATATAGTCTGATACGTTGATGTGGGGAAGTTGGCTTGTCTTTATCCCCGCCTTCGCTTGTAGTCACGGGGTTAAGTTGGTCACTTTTTGTCTTACCCGCTATTTCTGGGGTGTGGTATGGTGGCTGCTGCGATGTTGTTATCTGCTTTGTAATCTGTTCCTTATTCGAGTTAAGTAATGTTTCTGACGTCGTTGGTTCTTCTTTATTTACCTTAGGTACACCTCTCTCTCCGAGGCTTTACGCTTCTTTCTGAGGTAATATTTCCCTTCTTCTTCACTATCCAAGGTAGATTCTTCCATCTTCTTTTTGTTGACTCCGACATCTCTTGTTCTGATTGGTAGATAAATAAATCTTGCTTATCGCCAGTTGTTTTGGCTGTAACGCCACCACTAGATTCCGCCATTGTGACTCCTTTACACGCTGCGCCGCTGCCGACGAGCTGTAGCTGTTCTGACGTGCACTTAAATTCCTTTACACTTGTTTTAACAACTACTTTTGGGTTCGGATGTTGTGTCCCACTATAACTTGTTGTCACCGATACACTCACTTGGCGCTATGGCCACTCGCTCCGCTGTAGACTCACTTCACTACCGACACACCCGTAAACAAGGAAGCACTCTCGTAGCTGCTAGACTAGATCCGTATGCGACCGTAGCTAAACGTGAACTGGATGAACCCTGTTCTCGCGCGATAGTGCTGGGAATGTTATCCCAAGTTCATAGATGGCGTTCCTCACGTGTCCGCGTACTACCACTTGCAACGTGTAGAATATTGGTGTAGAAGGCGCAGCTAATTGCATGACCAAACGACGGAATACCATGCCTCAAAGAGCAGCATTTCACAGTTGAATGAAACCGTCGAAATCCAGTTCCGCTGTTCGAAATCGTACCATAACTAGGCAACTGTCTTTGGAAGGTTATTCTATACACCGAGCGTGGTGGGTGAGCGGTTAACGCTCTGGTCTCGCTTTCGGGAGGACGCCCGTTCTAATCCCCGTCCGGTCATCCAGATTTGGGTTTTCCCAAATCACTCCAGGCGAATGCCGGGATGCTTCCTTCAAAAAGGCCATGGCCGCATTCCTTCCTGTTCCTTGTCCCGAGTCCCATACCGCCTCTAATGACCTCGACGTCGACGAGGCGTAAAGCCATAAGTAAAAAAAAAAGTTATTCTCTACGACTTTCAGTTCTGACTTCTCTATGACTAATTGTATAAGATATTAACGTTTAAGTCTAGCATTCTGTAAGGTGCGTGTTTTATCCTCGGTCTAACCATTCTGATTTCGGTTTTTAATGTTCCCCATAAATTAAATACAGGAGAATTTCGGGGTGGTTGTTTCTGAAGATTATAGTCGAAATAATCCCCGTACCTAGTTTGTGAATTGCTCAATTAAATTCTCTGAACAAATGTAGAAAACTTACAGTACATGGCAATTTTCGTTCACCGTATGGCTAATAGGCAGAAAGCTACGTCGAAAATAATAAGAATGGAAATTAAGTGCAGTGATGTAAGCGGCACTGTCTACTGTAATTTAAGAATAAAATTTATCAGTTTCTGTAATTGCGACGTCAAATACCAAACATTATGAAATAAATGAAATAATCTTTGGTAGATGATTCTTGATTTTTTATTCTACTGGAACAAAAAGTTTTAGTCCCTGACAATTCTCAGCTTATTCACATTTGGCGTAGACGGATGATTTATTTTATTTTATGATATATTGAATTTGATAAAATCTAAATATTTTCCCCCCCTTTTTCTTGTATTTTAGTTAAAGTGGTAGCCTTTGACGATTTTTGGAGGAATTGTAGCCTTCGTCATGTTTACTTCAACAATATTCTTTTCCTATAAGAAATAATGCTTATTCCTGAACATTACATAAGGGCCATATGGTTGGATTGGTAAAGATATAATTTTTCATTCCCCTCTGTACAAATATAAAGGTGTACAGTTGGTGTCAACCTTTGATCGTTTGCCTGCCTCCATCTTTGTACTATTCAAAGCAGTTTGAATGAACTTGCAGTTCCGAACGTTCAGTTTTAAGAATGTACCCTTCTCATCATACACAAATGAACCACTGCCTTTCAATTCGAAGTCAGTCACGTAGGCGTTATCTATACAAATTTCGGAAATAATTCTGTAAGGTTATTTTCTTCTTCCTTCGAATAATCCTTTTAGAAGGTACGCTAAAATCAACTATACCGTCTTCGATCTTCTTTGTACTAGAACTTTCATCTTCTGAGAGTGCCTTTCTTTCTCTTACTGTGTCCACTTTCACCCAGAGGTAGATTTTTTCCTTCTTTCCTGAAAACCTGCTTTTTTAATTTCCTCTCTAAAACGTGTTGTGTCGTTTAGGGATTCCGTATTGATTGCAGCATTCTGTATGTTTTTTTTTAATTTCCTAGAACCATGTGAGTTTGCATTTGAAGCTGTTAAAATATCTGTTTGGTGCTCTTTCATTATTCATTCTGTATATGTGCCCATAGAATTTTAGTCTCTTCTTTTCCTCATTATATCTGTTACATTTTCAATTTTAAAAAATATTTCTCTGTTTGATCTTAAGTTGTATTCTGATTCACTATTGATTTTAGGCACCAGTATTTTTAGCAGAATTCTTCATTCGACTTTCTCTACTGTTCCAAGATCTCCAATTCCGTTTAGTTTAAGTGTTTTTGGTGCATACAGTACTTCTGGTCTAGCTATTGTGTGTAATGCCTTAGTTTTGTATTCCAGAATAGTGATTATTTATTGTACATGTTTCTTGTTAACTAAAACATTTTCTCCATTTTTGAACTCTATTTTTATTGATACTTTCCTGTTGTGTTATTCGATATCTATTCTCCAAAACATTTAAAGCAATCCGTTGTGGTGAACCCGTGATGTTTTTCATAACTTGTGATTTTTCGAAAGGTATTTGGGATTCTGTTTAACTGCTTGAGTCTTCTTCTACAACATCATTTCACAACATTAGAGGTCTGCTGCCTTGATGAATTTCCTTCGCCTTTTCCAGCCTACACTCTTCCTTCAGCTTTATTTTCTTGAGTTCTTAATTAAGTCCTTCCACCTTCTTCTTGGTATCCTTCTGGATCTCCCTTGCTTTCTTGATGGTTCGTCCTCACCTCTTCTCATGACACGACCGTCCACCTTAATTTATTCTATCTGATGACTTCAATAATACTAGCCACTCCAGCTATTTTTTTTTTCTTCATTACGAAGTCTGTTCCTTAGAGAAATACCCAATAGCCAACTTGGTATTCTCATTTCCGCCCTCTTAAGGAGGGCTTCCTCTGTTGTACGTGAAACTCATGTTTCAGACCCAAGATGGATAACCGGTCTTATGGTAGTCGTATACACTTTAGCTGCTTGAATCTGTAAGGTTTTTAATTAATTTTGGTACTCTGAATATCAAAAACTACTTATAAGTAAGTTGCTAGTCGTTAAAATCGGAGACTATCTTGGTCTTAGCATCTCCTTCTCAGTTACTGTTTCTGCGTCAGCTGTTTTGAAAGTCGAGTTCATTAACTTCCACCCCTCTCTCCTACCCTCCTTCCCATGCTTTTAGCAGCATGTTTTGTGTCTCTTCAGCATCATTTCTTCAATTATCCAAGAGTCCGCACTTTGCAAGGTAGCAAGTGGCTGTTGGGTGGGTGGCGCCGTTACCCCTCTCCAGCTCGATTTTCGTCTCCCCGGGGCCCCAACTCCGCGCTAAGTTATGCGAGCTTCCAGCAGCCCACGGCAGCCTTAAAATATAACGCGACGGAGGCGGCAGATGCCGGCGTCGCTGTTATTGGATGCGCGGAGCGGCGCACGACTCGCGCTTAAACTACGGCGGCGCCTAACGACCGGACCACCCGCAGCTTTAATTAAACACCGGTAATCTCGCCACAGCCGCATCGCATCGCCTGCGCCGTAGTCGAATTAATGTTTACTCTGTTTGCGCAAGTCGCGTGCCGTGCCCTCCCGCACCGGATAGAGCCACCAAGTGTTACTAATGCCAGCAATAACCGGTTCAATACCGTAGTGCATCCACTATAAATTGAATTCGCAAAAAAGATGCCATTTCCGAACAGCATTTCTTTAACAACCATTAACGATGTTCAGCTTTTAGATCCGAGACTATTTTCTGCAAAAATCTAAATTATTATTAATTGTTTGGGTTGGTAGCATGGGCGTATCCAGCGAGGGGCAGAGGGGAGCTGCTGCCCCCCCCCCCCTCCCCTAGAAGAAAAATTAAGTTGCCTCCAGTACGCTTCGACGAGTGAAGAACTAGTTCAGGAGCACTTTGGGAGAGAAAGATTGACTGGATTATGTCTGATGAGTGTGCATCGAAATTTCGTGAAAGAACACCATGAGATATTGACAAACAAAATTATTGAAATTGAGACAATTAATGTTTACATAAAAAACTAACTGACTTACAATCTTAATTAACTACATAGTAGGTCCTTAGATTGAGTAGTTGGGTTACTATATTAATCAATGATAAAAATAGTTTCCTGAATAGGTTTGAGTTTGATTTTGTAATGTCATGTTTCAGTCCCCCACCCCACTTCCTCGAAACCAAAATGAGTTGCCCCCCCCCCCCCCTCTAGTTCAAATCCTGCCCCACTCTAGTTCTGATCCTGGATACGCCCTTGGTTGGTAGCTATATGTTTTAGGGAATCTAGGCGGATTCATCCACCCTTACGAGGGTTCATATTAGGAAATAACGGAATATAGTGAGGAATAAATAAAAGAATCAAGAAGAATAAAGTTAATGTCATCTGGAACTATGCCTTATACTTATGGCTTTACGCCTCACCGACGTATCTCACTAGAAACGAGAGATGATTTATTAGAAGGAACGAGGAAGAATTCTACCATGACCTATTTTTTTTACAGGAAACTTGGAAGTGATTTACGAAAACTGTATAAAACAGAAATCAGAATAGCCGGATAGTCCTTACAACCCACTGTTGCCCGAATACCAGTGCCGATGGTTACCGCTCACCCATTGGGTTCGGTCTTGACTTATCAATACGGACTCTTTTTAAATTATGGCTTTACGCCTCGTCATCAGCATATCAGAACGGGAAAGGACTGGAGACAAGGAACGGGAAGAAATTTGGCCATGTCCTTTTAAATTAATCATCCCGTCATTCGCCTGGAGTGATTTGCGGAAATCAAATCAAATCTGGATGACCGGACGCGAAATTGAACCAGCGTTCTTCCGAATACGAGGCCAGAGCGTTACCGCTCAGCCACAACGTTTGGTCCGCAGGAGATGATGCCAAAAGCTGAAATCGAAAGAAAGAGGGCAATATTGTTGGATTCAGTGAAAAATAATATCCGAAGTAAAACGCACCATATGGCATTGTTGGCCGGGATTCGCCAAATGATTGTTCGGCCGTCAAGTGACAAGGTATTCAATTCACCGGGCGTTGAGTCCCTTGTCGCAGCGAACAAACCTAACCCAACAGTCATAACTGGTATAGGATACATACAGCTATACGCGAAATCCGAACCACGGAAGTGCTTTGGCGTACATTACAGTACACAGAAAGTTGTACCACAAGTGAAGGTCAGATTAAAACACCTTGAAAAACCCATCCGAGTCCGGGATTCGGACCAGTGGCCTTCTGATCTCTAATCAGACGGATAAACCACTGAGCCACCAAGCCGTTCAGTATCCGAAGAAAGACTTGCATTGGAACACAATTATGCTGGACGGAGAAAGGGAGGTGGAAAATTGTCAAACAAAGCACAATACTACTGGAGCTATGTAATTGTAAGATAATGATGATGGTGATTGAATCTCGTAGTATTAAATAACCATTTGAGTTGTTGCTATCCTTCCTATACGTTACACTATTGCCAGCACGCATGATTAATAACCTTTCTAGACGAAAGTGGTTAACTATGATCTGTTGTGATTACGTTAACAACTGAAACGCTGCGTGCATATTGAACCCGGTGGGTGAACGATAACTCTCGGGTCTTGTATTGAAGAGGATGGGGGTTCAAAAACCCTGTCCTGCCATCCAGATTTCATTTTTCCTTGGATTCCCGAAATCACTCCAGGCGAATGTCGGAATAATTCCTTCAAGAGACCATGGTCGAATTCCTTACTTGCCCTCATTCCTTTTAATAATCTTGACGTCGATGTGGCATTAAGCCAGAAAGTAAAGCTATATTGTATACCGTTGCTAGCAGCACAATTGGATGAATGAAGACTTAAAAAGTGTACGTTGTATGAGTATTCAATATGCTGTTGAATTCTCCCATCTCTATACTAGCAGTTACTGTTTCCTTATGTTCCTCTTTCTTGCAAAAGTGTGATATCCACAACCTGCTAGAAATCCCGGAAACGAAAGATGTGTTATATCAAACCTTTCAGAATGATTACGAACCATAAGTTGTTCTTTCTGTTGTGCTGGTGTTCCAGGTCATATTATGTCTACATATCCTCTTTGTCTGTGGCGATTTTGAGGTTACATGTTTAGTCTTTATGGTGGTCGTTATAGAAACGGACGCTAGAAGCGTTAGAAATTTGGTCATTTTTTGCACTCGGGAGACATCTCGGTATTCGTCTGAATTGGCTATTTGACAGTACTGAAAATATATTACAAATTTTAGATATTCGCGTCGATATGTTTAAGGAAGCTATTTTTCTTAAGTTTGAAAAGAAACGTGGATTATTTTTAATAAAAAATCCAAGTAAAAAATTAGATTTTTCTTACATCTGGTCACGTGATAGAAAACGCTCTAGGATTGGTGGTCGATTTAGTGACGTCACGTGCCTGTAAACACTGTGGATGAGAATTGAGCGCTTCCTATAATACAAGTTTTCAACTATTTTTATTGTTTGTAGCTGGTTATGTCCTGTTATTTATGAGATTTCGTTTAGAATATAAAATAGAGAACAATTTGTAGAAGCCTACAATTGAAAAATATACTATTATAAACAATCCCTGACTTTTATTCCACGGAGCCGAAAATTGTAACATCTTCACGTTGAGAATCATTTATATTTAAACTGAAAGTGAGATTAACAGAAATCATTCATAAGAATGAGTAAAACTATAAATTTAATTCATTGTTTTATGAGATATTGATGAGAAAAATGCAAGCTATAAAGTAAGCAAAACAGATAAATAAATGGATGTTGTGAGCCGTTTTTCTTAATTGCAGATAAAAAAATTATACATAAATGATAAAAATGTTTGCCAACGAAACTGTCTGTTTGTTTATTTATTTATCGACCACGCTTCACTTCATCTCACACGAAGAAACTGTGATGTTTAAGTGTTCGCTACATACTTATCACACAGAACACTAGTTAAATTCCGATCGTGGAGGGTGGTCACGTATTCGGAAGGGCGCGGGATCGAATATCATTCCGACCATACAGATTTGGCATTTCCACGGTTTCCCCTAATCACCCCAGATGAATGCCGGGACGATTCCTAATAAAGGTCATGCCGAATTCCCTCCTTTTCTTTGACCTCACTCTTTTTCGCTTCCAATCACCTCATTGTCTATGAGGTGTTAAGTCAGAAGCAGCAAATAAAAATGCATCACCATGGCGAGCCGATTTACCCGCAACGGTCTCCAGGTAATAAAATCCATACTGTAAAAATAGTCTTTACTAAACTATTTAGGCATTGTTGACCATTTGTTTTAAAGCTGCACTTTCCACTAACATAAAGACGCAAATCATTTGTTTTGACTCCTCCCAAACAGTTTAATAAACTTTTTTATGTTTCCTTAGGTATGTCATGGAACCCTTCGATGTCAACCCGTAACAAAAAATAAGTAAGCTTGTAGTATTGTTGCTTATTTAATTTCGTTTAAAAAACTGTATTTTGAAGAATAATGGAAGAAATAGACTAAATAGTCCTCCGTTTGTCTAGGTTGGAGTAGAAATCTACTTAAGAAGTATATCAATGCAATTTATTTTCAGCCAAAACCACCCTTCCTACACAAGTCCAGGTAATTGAAGACTTAAATTGTTCGGATAACTTAAAAGAGCAATCGCTTACTGAAAATAACGGTTTAGAACAAGTGGCTTGTCGAACTGTTATCATACCCACTGAAAGTGAAAGAAAAAAATTAATTGCGATTGAGCGCACGCTCCGGTGGCAATTTCCCTACACACCCAATCTTCCCCTTTCCTGTACCCTACATTCGCCGTCTACAAATTTCAACTTTAAATTCTTTCAGCATTTTTGGTAATTTATTCAACATTTCTCTTGATAACTTATTTCAATCCCTGAGTCCTTTGCATAAGAAAGAAAATCTTCCCACACCCTTATGGCAGCTTGTGGTCATGATCAATTTTTCCCTTCCAAGTACTACTCCTAAGTCTTACACCAATATCTATCCTCGCCTCATCACCAATAAACGCCTTCTATACTCCCATGATTTTCCTCATCCTCTTCCTGTCTTCAAATGAATCCTATTCCAGCTCTTCTATCATTGATTGTGTTCTGCGGTAATTTCCAGAGACAAATTTAGCAGCCGTTCTTTGCAACCCCTTCAACTCCTGTATTTGATGCCCAAAATGTGGGTCCCATGCTACACCACCATATTAAAGCAGTCGTCTGGCCAAGATATCGTAGCCCAATTCCCTTATTTCTCTGGTACATCACTCTTTCCAAATGAAGGATTTTGAAACCTTTTGCTACTACCTCTCCAATTTCTGCTGCCAGTGCCGGTTATAGGGGAGGAGGGGTCAAATTGGGGCGCTTGCCCGGGCGGCAACTTCTGGGGAACGGCAAAATCATGTTTGAAGGGGTGGTAGGTGGCAAATTCTTGTGGCGGCGACCCTTTTTTATTCATGTTTGAACGGGCGGCCATCTCAAGTTTTTGCCCCAGCTTGGAAAATTCCTAGATCCACCACCGTTTCCTAACCAGTTGAGTTCGTTACAAAATTTTATGCCAAGGTTTTTACATTTCAAGCCTTCAACAAGCAATCCTTTCCCCAGCTTATAATCATAATCAATATTTAGTTTTTATCTGTGTACCTGATAAGCTGACACTTCTTTGAACTTATCCCGTGTTTACTTACCCAGATGGATAGATATCCTGTACAGATCACCCTGCAGTTGCTTACAATCTTCTACCGTTTTGATCCTATACACAGTATTATTTCATATGGAAACAACTTATCTTCTGACTGTAAACCATCAATACACCCATTCATTTGAATACGAACAGCAGTGGTCTCATTACACTACCCTTTGGCACTCCCATTCTTACTTCCTCTTCTCTTGCTACTTTATTTAGTACCCTGACTTTTTGGTTTCTATCTTTCAACAATTCTTCTACCCAGGAGATCACTTTTTCCAATGGTTTTTACCTTATTTGCCACCACTGTGGCTCACTGTGTCAAAAGGTTTTGAAAGATCTAGTGCTACACTATCTATTACAGAGGTCGCAAAAAGTTATGATTTTTTGTTAAAATTGTTTATGAAATTGATGTATATTAGATTATTAGTTATAATAGCAGATTTTTAAAAAAATAAAAAAATAAATAAATACGCCTAAATTTAAATTAACTGAAATAGTAACTTAAATGTTGCACAGTTCTTTTTATTTTTTCTAGTTGCGTTTACTCTATAATTGAATCTCTACTTCGGAGAAATTACAGCGTGACAGAAATAAACGTTATCAAGTTTGAGAAACCTAAGTGTGAATAATTGATACGTTTGAATTCAGTTGAGAAGTTTTTTTCTGGACGTCAGACGCTACTTCACTACATCATCGATAAGATGGTGGGAAACGTCTTATATTTTGTTAATTAAGTATAAAAAGAAACAGTGTCTGGTTATAGATCCTCGGCCTTTATCGCCATTTAAAATTTTATTTAACATTAGTTTAGTGACAGTTGATTCAGAGATTTTCCTGAAATGGTCACCCACAAACACTGCCGTTCTTTATTCACTACATGATGATGATGGAAAAGTATTGGCCCTAATTAGGTCAAGAGTTTTAAATTACTTATTTGCACCAGTCTATGATGACTTTTAAACAAAGAATTAGTTTGATATATCCTTATTTCTGATACTAAAACGGACGTTAATCTGTCACACAATCAGCCAGAATGCTTCCTTGCGGCTTTGTTGAAATTTTTCCGTTCCTGATACTGCTATAAAAAAATTAATGTGTACAGTGTTTTCACGCAACGTTTGTTTTGTAACTCGTCAGAAACTTAAACATAGACATGATTTGTTAATTTGTAACTAACAGTGACATGTCAAGCAGGGCCGCATTTAGACATAGGCTACCTACGCTGTAGCCTAGTGGACCGCACCACATGCAAATATACGTATATATAGGGCCCATTAGTCGCTGTCATCCTGGTGACATGCGTGTGTGAATAATCAATATTGTGTTTTTAATCTTTCTCTATTGCATGCTTTGCTGATGTTAATCATCTTTTACCGTTTGTTTTATTTTAATATGTAGGACTACTGTTTCATATTGTTAATAAATTATTTGAGTTTGTAGTTCCGCTGGCTTAATATTTATAATCATATATATTATTTCTATAAGGTGTTTTTTTGTCACAAGCCACTATCTACATACTCAACCGAAACCAATGAATGAGGTGTCATATTAAAGCTTATTGATGCCACTTTGGTCACATCATATTTTAAGAAAGGAATTTTTCGGAATTCGACCCTTAAAGGGCAAATGTCAATATTTCTAAAATGCTGTTTTTTGTGTTATTAGTCATTTATCTCCCTGGATACCCATCTGAATTCGTTTAATGTAGTATCAATTTAAAGATTAAGATCTCCGCTTTGGTGGACTCATATATTAAGACAGGATTTTTTTCGGAATTCGACCCTTAAAGGGCAAAAGTGTTAATATTTCTTCAAAGCGTTTTTGTGTCACGAGCCATTTATCTCCCTTCCTATCAAACCGATATAGATAAATGAGGTATCATATTAAAGATTAATGTCTCCACCATGGTAGGTAACATCATATTTTAAGAAAGGAATTTTTTCGAAATTCCAACCTTAAAGGTCAAAAATAAATATTTCTAAAATGCTGTCTTTTGTGTTACAAGTCATTTAACTCCCTGGATACGTATCTGAAATCATTTAATGACGTGTTGTTTTAAAGATTATATCTCCGCTTTGCTGACATCATATACACAGACGGAAAAAAAAATCCCAACACCAAGAAAGATTTGTGTTAGATAAACGAAATTTGGTAGGCGTGTTTATACATCTGAAAGATGACATCGATTCAAATTTCGCGCTTCGCGCATAAGTGTGGCGCTAGTAGCGCTACTCAGAGCTTGCAAATCAGGTTTGCTTTAAATACGCGCTGTAAAGTTTGTGAACGTTATTTACCGCTGAGATTTGACATAGTGAGTTGATGTTAGCCAAGAATGCCTTTAAGAAGACGAAGAAGCCATTATCAACAGCTCACCGAGTTTGAAAGAGGTCGTGTAATAGGGCTACGAGAAGGTGGATTTTCTTTTCGCGATATTGCAGAAAGACTTGGCCGGAATGTATCCACTGTGCATGATTGTTGGGTGCAGTGGTCAAGGGATGGTACTGCCTCAAGAAGACCGGGTTCCGGGAGGCCACGTGGCACTACTGAGAGGGAAGACCGCCGTATTCGGCGTACAGCTGTGGCGCATCGTACTGCGTCTGCGGCAGAAATTCGAGCTGCAGTTGGTACCACAGTGACACAACGAACTGTTAGAAATCGGTTACTTCAAGGACAGCTCCGAGCCAGGCGCCCTGTAGCGTGCATTCCACTGACTACAAGCCATCGCCGTTTGCGACTCCAGTGGTGTCAAGCCAGAGCTCATTGGAGGACGGAGTGGAGATCTGTTGTGTTTTCTGATGAAAGCAGGTTCTGCCTTGGTGCCAGTAATGGCCGAGTGTTGGTCAGAAGGAGGCCAGGGGAACGCCTGCAACCAAACTGTCTGCGGCCTAGACACACTGGACCTACACCTGGAGTCATGGTCTGGGGAGCAATTTCCTATGACAGCAGGAGCACTCTTGTGGTTATACCAAACACACTGACTGCAAATTTGTATGTCAGTCTGGTAATTCAACCTGTAGTGCTGCCATTCATGAACAGCATTCAAGGGGGAGTTTTTCAACAGGATAACGCTCGCCCTCATACCGCTGTTGTCTCGCAACGTGCTCTACAGAGTGTCGACATGTTACCTTGGCCTGCGAGATCACCAGATCTGTCTCCAATTGAACACGTATGGGATATCATTGGACGACAACTCCAGCATCATCCACAGCCAGCACTGACCGTCCCAGTATTGACAGCACAAGTACAACAAGCATGGAACTCCATACCACAAAGTGACATTCGAAACCTGTATGACACAATGCATTCACGTTTGCAGGCTTGCATTCAAAATTCTGGAGGTTACACCGGCTATTAATTTAACAGTATTTCACATTTGAAATGCATTTTCTTGAGCTTAAATTAACCTGTGATCTTGAAAATTTAATCAATTAAACATGTTAACTTGACAAATGCATTGTCCAGATTTCATTACTCTACAATAATTTTTTCTTGGTGTTGGGATTTTTTTTTCCGTCTGTGTATTAAGACTCAGAATTCGACCCTTAAAGGGTAGAAGTATTAAAATTTCTGCGACGCGTTTTTGAGTCACGAGCTATTTATCTCCCTTCATATCTAATCTTTAATGTGATACCTCATTTATCTATATTGGTTAAAGTCTTCGCCGTGGTAATATTGTATTTTTAAAAAGGAATTTTTCATAATTCGACCCTTAAAGGGCAAAAAGTCAATATTTCTAAAATCAGTTATTTGTGTCTTGAGCCTTTTATCTTTCTGGATATCCAACCGAAATCGATAAATGAAGTAGGCTTATAAAGAGTAATGTCTCAGCTTTGGTAACGTCATATATTAAGAAAGAATTTTTTTGCAATTCAACACTTAAAGGAAAAAACTATTAACGGTTCTACAACGCATTCTTGTGTCACGAGCTATTTATCTTCCTTCATATCAAACCGATTAGGTAAATGAAGTATCATATTAAAGAAGGTTTTCACCGCGGCAACATTACATTTTAAGAAAGGAATTATTAGTAATTCGACACTTAAAGGGCAAAAATATTAATATTTCTAAAATGCGTTTTTCGTGTCTCGAGCCATTTATCTCCTTGTATATCTAACCTAAATTGATAAATGAGGTAACATTCTAAAGATTAAGGTCTCCGCTGTAGTCATATTTATATTTTAAGAAAGGAATTTTCAGAATTGGACCCTTAAAGGGCAAAAATTTCAGTATTTCTAAATTGCGTTTTTTGTGTCTCCAATCATTTATCTCCTTTGATAATTAAACAAAATTGATAAACGAGGTATCATTAAAATGACTGAGGCCTTTGTAAGGTCTTCGGTTTAAATAAAGGATTTTTTTTTAAATTCATCCCTTAAAGGGAAAAATTATTAATATTTCTACAACACATTTTTATATCACGAGCCCATTATCTCCCTCGATTCCAGACCTAAATTGATAAATAAGGTATCATTTTAAAGACCAAGGTGTTCACTTTGGTCACACCATATTTTATAAAAGGAATTTTTTGAATTCAATACTTAAAGGGCAAAAGTATTAATATTATTATTATTACAACGTTTTTTTTTTAATTATGAGTCATTTATCTCATTCGATACTTAACCGAAATCGATAAATGACATATAATTTTAAAAATTAAGGTCACCAATTAGTTAAAATCGTAAATTAAGAAAGAATTTTTCGAAATCTGATACTTAAAATGGTTGCATGTATGAGACTGTTCAGAGCCAAGTCCCTAGATTGCAGCAGCAGGTTTCACAAAGATGTCAGTAATTTTTTTTTTTTTTTTTTAAATAAGTAGCTTCTTGTTTTTTTTTTTTTTTTTTTTTACGGAAACATTTTTGTCTTGCTTTATAATTCCAATGTAAACATTTTACTTGCACAGCAACACATATCACAGAGATGTTGCTATGCTATGTGCATTTCGTTCAGGTTGGTTGCATTCTGTTAAGGTCAGTGACAGATTGTCATACACATACTGCGATTTTAATTTTTCTGTTTTGTAATATGTTCTAAGTGTTTTACACCTATTACCCTAAACAAAATTAATATTTGTTACGAAAGTGCAGTTCTACTGTTCATTAAACTACAAGCATTCAACCTCACTATTCATCCTATATACTCGGGAAATTTTTGCGCGGGTTGTCTAGTAATATAATATTTAATTCAAACTGCAATGGAGCGCAAGCTCCAGTGGCAATTTCCCTAAACACCCATCTTACCCCCTTTTCTGCACCCACCGAAATTTGCCATTTACAAATTTTAACTTTAAATTCTTTCAAGGTTTTTGGCAAATTACTCATCATATCTCTAGGTAACTTATTCCAATCCCTAACACCCTTACCTAAAAAACAGAATATTCCTACACCCTTAGGCCTGAAATCGAGTACCAGCTTGTGATCATGGTCATATTTTCCCTTCCATGCAGGGACGGATCCAGGATTTTGTTTTGGGAGGTGGCTTGAGCGGACTTTGGTTTGGGGGGGGGGGGGGCTTGGCTTGAGTGGATTTTGGCTGGGCGGCTTGCCTTTAGTGGATTTTGGCTTTGGGGGGGGGGGGCTTCAGACGGGCAAACAGCAGTCCTTATAGTCTCCTCAGGCCTCAAATCCATAGAGCTAAAAAAAAAAAAAAAAAAAAAAAAAAAAAAAAAAAAAAAAAAGTCTCCCAAATTGCAATGTCGGAGGTGGACTTAGATACTTTGGGGGGGGGGGGCTTGAGCCCCCTAGTCCCCCCCCCCCTGGATCCGCCCCTGCTTCCATGCATTACTTTCAATTCATACACCAATATCTTTCCATGCCTCATCACCATTATACGCATTATACACTCCCATGACCCTCTTCACCCTCCTTCTGTCACCCAATGAGTCCCATTCCAGCTCTTTTATCATATCCGTTACTGATTGCGTTCTGCGATAATTTCCAGAAACAAATCTAGCAGCCCTTTTTTGCACCCTCTCCAACTCCTGTATTTGATACATAAAATGTGGTCCCAAACTACACTACCATATTCCAGCAATGGTCTGACCAAAGTTTTATAACCCAACTCCCTCACTTCTCTCATACATCCCCTCATCACTCTCTCCAACAAGTGCAGAATTTTGAAACCTTTTCCTACCATCTGCCCAATGTGTCCTGCCCAGTTAAGCTTGTTATCAAATGTAATGCCAAGATATTTACATTTCAAGTTTTCAGCAAGCAATTCTTTCCCCACCTTATAGTCATGATGAACCTTTAGTTTTTTATTTGTGTATCTAATAAGCTGACTCTTCTTTGCATTTATCTTCATCCCATGTTTACCAACCCAACTAGATATCCTGTACAGATCACCCTGCAACTATTTACAGTCCTCAATCATTTTGATCCTTTTATATAGCATTATGTCATCTGCAAACAATAACATTTCTGATAGTAAACAATCGAACACAATTATTTATTAGAATAATGAATAGCAATGGTCCTTATATGCTACGCTGTGGCACTCCCATTTTTACTTCCACTTCTTTTGATACTGCATTTCCTACCTTAATTGTTTTCTACCTTTTAAAAATTCTTCTATCCAGCAAATCACTTTCTCATCCACTGCAATAGTTTTTACTAGCATTTTATGGCTCAGTCTGCTAAAAGCCTTTGAAAGATCTAGTGTTACTACACTATCAATTTGGCCTCCCTTCTCCATTTCATCTGAAATAATTGCAGATATCCCACCATCTGAGATTTGCATGAATATCCTTGTCTAAAGCCTGTAGGCTACTTGAAAACCACTTATGCTCATCCCATATATTTCAGATGTGGTTGCATATCAATCTCTCCATTAATTTACCTGTCATTGATTTCAAACTGATTGGTCTATAATTTTCAACTCAATTTCTCACCCCACCTTTATGTACCAGCGCCACTATCACATCAACCTCTCTGGTTGTGCGATCGATTGGCTGTGTGTGGATAGCTGCTCATCAAACTGCAATTTTGCATTCATCAGCTAAGTCTTTGTAGACTAAATTATTTTAAAATCTTTAATTATCATCTAAATTATTAGGATTATTGCTAGCTGGAAGAATTATTTAAGATTATACCATAAACAACAATTTTTAAATTTCGCGTCATTGTTGTTAACGTTAATGCTAGTTATTGCACGTTTTACTGAATTAAATTTAGCATAAGCTTGATAGTTATATTCATTATAATACTATAGCATAGGTAAAAATAGTTGTTTAAGTTATTTTGTAGTGCTAAATTTCTTATATACCGTAAAAAAAGGTCAAATTACTAGTTCGAATTTCGATTGTTAAAGTTTTTGTGTTGACCTATATTAAGACTTTGTTAGGCTTAAAATAACACAGTTTCTTAATTAATTAGTTCCGGAATAGTAATAAAATCCACTGGAAATAATAAACATAAGTATTCATATATAGCATTTAGTTCACACATTAGGTTAATACAATATCATTATTTTAAGTTCGACTATCGACATCGAAATCAAGTTTACAAAAACAAAAATGTACGTTCTAATAATTAACCTGTTCTCCTGAAATGTAATTGTGTTTAGTTATCATCTAATATATATATATGTATATATATCAAAAAATGTTCCTACCTTTCTTTTTTTTAAAAACTTTCATAAGTAACAAATTAGTTGTTATCCACATTAGCACTAAATAGTATCGACCTTCCATCTTAAGTTTGTATCAAAATTCATTAGCTTAAGTTTCATTAATTGGTTCTTAAGGAGATTTGTACATGAATAAATGTAAAAAAAATCGATTTTTCAAGTTTTGTTTTAAAAAATTCTCTGTAGTTTTCTGAGCAAGAAAAAGTTTACTTTAAGGAAATTGGACCAAAGAAACCCCCAAAAATACAGAAATTTAAAAGTGGCTGCTTACACGACTACGTCCCAGTGTCAGGCAGACAGCTCTGCCAAAAAGAGAATTTTGGTATAACTTATTTTGTACAATGAAATTACTCTACAGGCTTTTGTGGACATAGCAAATGACAATATGAGAGATGCTGTTCAGGAAAGTGTGGCCATGAATGATGGCAATACATGCATAGCTGCAGCCTTAGATGCATCCTGGCAACGAAGAGGCCATAGTTCTCTAAATGGTGTAGTGACAGCTACCTCCTTGGACAATGGTAAAGTCATTGATGTGGAATTTATTACCAAGTACTGTCATGGCTGTATTAGAGGAACTGTAAATCATAAATGTTTCGTTAACTTTAGTGGCTATAGTGGAGGGATGGGTCAGAAGGTGTTGTGAAGATATTTCACAGGTCATTGGAGAAATATAGTATTATGTATACATCTTACCTAGTAGACAGAGATTCAAAAGAGTACCAAAAAGTATGTGAATCCAAACCATATGGAGACATAAACATTGAAAAAATGGAATGTGTTGGACATGTTCAGAAAAGGTCAGGTACAAGATTGAGAAATTTGAAGAAGAATTTGTACGGAAAAAAATTATCTGATGGTAAGTGTATTAGTGGACGTGGTTGGCTTACAGATGAAGAAATAGACAGGTTGCAGTATTATTATGGACAAGCCATAATACAAAATAAAAACAATCAAGATGGAATAAGAAAGGCAGTTTGGGATACTTTTTTTTATAAAGGCTCCACAGATGACAACCCGTGTCATGCATTGTGTCCTCCTGGCTGTGAGTCATGATGTGCCTAAGGGCTCTCACTCAAGGTGAGATCTACAAACATAAACACTCTTTGCCATTTGCTATAATGGAAGTTGTAAAACCTATATATGGGGGTCTTAGAGACAAAAGATTATTAGAGAAATGTTTACATGGTAGGGCTCAAAACCCAAATGAAAATTTTAATTATGTGGGAACGGATACCAAAAACTGTTTTGGTAGGACTGAATACTTTAATAATATGTGTTCTGGATGCTGTTCTCTGTTTCAATGATGGTGCAGTGTCAAGATGTAAGGTAATGGAATCGATGGGAGTGCCTGGTGGACTAAATATACATAGAGATCTAATTGCCATTGATCACAGGAGACTCATTGAAGCAGAGAAATCAGTATTGGGGGCCACTAAAGAAGCAAGAATAATAATAAGAAGAAGTCTGAAAAGGGAAGAGAGGAAGAACAACACAGGAAACAAGATGAATATGGACCTGGGATGCATTAGTGCTATGCAAGTTTAATAGAAAAACAAGTTTTTACTTTAACTTGAATTTCCCGTAAGTCATATTTTTTAATGTTCTGGTACACATAAGCTGAAAACTATTGAAGATAGGTAGCTGGAATTTTGTATACTGTTTTAAATCATACTTAACTAAAACATAGACCACTCTTGTTACTTAAGTTAGAAAATTAAATATTTTTTAATGAAAAGCTATGAGTTCAAATCTAACATTTTTGACAGTCAATTTAAAAAATTTATTAACTAATAACTTATGACAGTACAATCTTTATAATGGTCTATTTTAAAGATAATAGTGTAAATAAATCCCAGGGAAAAAATCAAGCTTCTAATCTGTTTGTATATTGAGATATGTGTACCAATGATGTGTATAAATAATTTTATTGCTTTATTTCACATGCAACATAAAATATAATTAATAAAAATGTTTCAAACCAAATGCTGTAATTCATACATGAAAATTCTTCCAAAAGTTGTTTTAAAATATGGTGATCATTTCATGGATTATGGTGAGCTACACTATTTAGAACAATGACACAATTTTCAAGATTTTCCCTGCTTTTCACAGACGAGTCCTCTTAAGTAGTTTAGTTACCTAGTCATTATTCATAAATCTTCAATCAAATTAAATATATATAACAATTCAGCAGTTAGTAGAGTATAGCAAGTATCATATTTAGCAAAAAACGTTAAAAAATATAGTATAAACTTTATAAGACTACTTTATCAAATATATGTAAGGTTTGTTAAGAAGATGGTTGAAGTATTTGGGAAAATCATGACTACAATCTGTGGCGCCTGTCCTAGGTACGTTGCGAAGGGGATGGGTTGTAGTTGGTGTAAGAAGTGGTTTCACTGGGCATGTGGGGAAGAGGAAACAGGGGAAATAAATGAGGCTCTTCCATGGTTTTGTTCACTTTGTCTTAGGGATGATAGGATGTGGGAGATGAGCAAAACGATTAGGGAGTTGCGTGAAAGGATCAGGGTTCTTGAGGCTTGTCCTGTGGAGGCTCAGCTTCTGCTGGCATGGCCTGTGGTTGCCTCGCCTGTGGAGGTTCAGACTGTGGGGGCTCAGACATTGGAGGCTCAACCTGTGGAAGTCCAGCCTGTGGAGGCTCAGACTGCACAGGCACAGCCTGTGGGGGCTGAGCTTGTCAAGGCTCAAGCTGTAGAGGCAGAAAGTAGAGATAATGGGTTGGAGGAAGTTGAGAAGGATGGTTGGGAGCTGGTAACAGGTCGTAGGAGAAACACGGTTAACAGGATCAACAAGCCAGACACTTCAGTAATTGTGGGGAAAAATAGGTTTGACCTGTTGCTAGAGACAGGAGGAGAAGAGCCTCATGTAGATGTAAAAGTAGGTAAAGTGCAGCAGGCCTTTAGGAATAAGGCCGTGCAAGGCAAGAATAGGAAGAAAATTGTTCTGCTGCAAGGTAGTAGCCATGTGAGAGATGTAGGCCCTCTTCTGCAGTATCAGTTAGGTACAGGTTACCAGGTCACAAGTTTTTTCAAACCAAGTGCAACATTAGGTCAGGTAATAGAGGATATAGGTTCACTTTGTAGGATTATCACTAAGGACGATAGAGTAGTGATAGTTGGAGGGGCGGGGAATAGTATAGATAGAAATGCGAGTTATAGTAAGGAGAGTGACATGAGGAAGGTGGTGAAGGAGGCACAGCATACCAGAGTGGAGCTCATGCAGGTCCTAAGTCGCCATGACCAGCCACAATTGAACTATGCTGTGAGGTGTGTAAATGTGGAAATGGAAGTGCTACTTGGGAAAGGCATTAGTTCTGTGTTGGGGGTTGTGCCTGTAAACACCTACACCTAAATCGAAGCAGGAAGGGAGTACATTCTGAGTTGTTAGCTAAAGCAGTGAGGGAGCCTATTTCCAGTGATGATGGGGTCAGGAATGTGCCTTTTTTAGGTTAGGGGCTGCTGGTGATGGGACAAAAATAGATGATCAAATTGATACTGATTGCAGATTCATGATGGGAAAAGTCACAGATGTTAAAGAAATAGATGAAATTGCTTAAACAATAACTGACTGGAGTAAAACTGGGAAAGAGGAGATAAATTCTGAAAATGTAAAGCCAGTAGTAAGGGTATTCATGGTAAACTGTAGAAGTATAATGAGCAAAGTAATCGATTTTGCAAACATAATAGAGATACACGAACCACAAGTAATAATTGGGGTAGAGAGTTGGTTAAAAGAAGAAGTACTAGACAGTGAGGTTT
>JARYHS010003679.1:0-13536 GCA_031002005.1 Vandiemenella viatica
AACATCTATAGTTACTAAATGCATCTAGTTCATCATATGTTATAAGGTAAGATTTGAGATTTTCTTTCCAAAACCCAATACATTTCATTCTATAGTCAGGATCAGTGTAAATATCAACAGGTCTTCCCAAATAATCCACACTTAAGCAATATGTTTCATCAATAGCCATTTCCTTTTGCTCTGTATCACATACTGAGAAATCAGAAATATTCTCTTTACAATGAACATTAGGACGAGGTGACAAAGTAACTCCACCTAAAATTCGAGTCTCAAATGGAATATCCCCTCGTTGTGTGAAATTGAATTTTCCTGCAACAGGACAACGTACAGGCACTGGATTCTTTGCTAAAAACAAGTCATATTTCCAATTTTCTTGGTTTTTAAATTGTACCCAAGAACAAACTGTGTGGAAATCATCACTTATAAAGGCTACACCCCGACGATACCTTATTATATTATGGTGGCGAGGGACAAATTCAAAACAAATGTAATCTTTTTGACAACCATCTACTGTAAGACGTGCCATCATGTAACGTGTGTCTCTTTGTTGCTGGCAAACATACACAGTACGCCTATATCGCCCAACGTCTGGATACCATGTCTCAATTATGTGTGTCTGATTAATAAAAATGTCAGCATCTATATTTGCTGTGTTAATCCATTCTCCTGAAAAGTTCCGTGGTAGCAAACAACCTGGCTCCACAACTTCTGATTTCACAGGAGTAAGGCGTAACCTTTCTGGACTTCGTTCAACGGTCTTCAGTGTGTTACACTCGGCTGTAATTGATACACCAATGTACAGATCATCATCTCTATTTTTCAAAAAACACCTATACTTTTCATCCTTTCTGGATTCCTTTGTATTAGCTACAGCAAAGAAATGATTTTTTCCCTCAAACCAACTACCAAGGCAGCTGTATTCCACAACACCATCAAATGTATCACTCATTCCAGGACATTGCTTGTAAGTGATGTTAAATTTTTGATTTGTAATGAGGAACTGAGTTCCTGGAGTCTGACAGGAACGAATAAAAGCATTTGGATTGTCACATTCACCCGTAAAACGGAAGCGATTCTGGTAAGCAAATTGCCAAACACCCTCCAAACTTGAACGACAATTCACAGGCACATAGTTCTCGTTAAAGAGCGTTACTAACTGCTGATCTGGGCTCAATCCTCTACATACTTTCTCAACAGTAGGTTCTTCGCCGGTGCGAAGAGTAAGACACGGGCTTTCCATCTTCTCTAGCACATTCACTGTTCTAACAATTAGCTTAACGCAGTTATAACACTTACGAGAATCCTGCTTGAATATAAACGTATAGTTCACATGGTATTCTTGTTTTACAGCTACACAGTATCCTTTACCAGACATACTGTCTGCGTTTATCTCAGTTAACGTACTTCTACCATTCTCCCATGAGAACCAAGAACCCCTAATAATAATAGGGATTGTGCAAGAATCAGCTAACACTTTAGCAAACACAATAAATGTCAAAATAATGTACACTCCTAAGCATGCCATCTCTGGTTACCATTTCGCTAAATACTTAAACAGTCATTAACAGCCCACGCCCAACAGCAGACAACGCCTACCCAATACCCATTACTGTTGCACAATACGACGAATGTTGACAACTTGACAGTGTCACATGTACTCCAGAGAGTTTAATGCTAGATGTTTGTTTTTCAAGAGTTCAGAGATTAAAAATATTAAAGATATGGCAATCATGGAGGAAGGAATATATGGAGACGAGATAACGCGAAATCCGTGAAACCTCGTGAAAAAACTGTGCCTGCGCGGCGGACATCGTAGGAGTACCAAAACATTGGGCTGTTTGCACTGTGTCAGCTGCTGAGAATATTTCATTTTCTAATATTCTAAAGTTTTCTATAATGCCAAGTTGCGATGCATATGGTTGCACAAACAGACGAGATAGGAAAAAACCTGGAATAGCGTTTCATAAGTAAGTCACATTGTAATTATCGTTCTTGAAGTATCTGACAGGCAACCGCAACATTAGTACCATTCGCTATAAATTTATTCATTGCTCTCAATAGGATCATCTTATTCTCAAATTTTTGTTGGTGTAGTGTAGACAATTAGCATATGTTACTATTTTGCACCTGAAAAGCTAGCCTTATTGTAGACAAATGTTGGAAATTTAATTTAAACAGGTCATGTTTACATCGCGACACAGTGAATATGGTATTCTGCATGCATTACTCACGTTTAAGTTTACGCTGAAATTGCACGATGAAATTAATCGTGATAATTTGTGCTGTGCGAACTACTAAACGTGATGAAATAAACTTTGTTGACGAAAATGTAGTTCGCGATGCATTTCTTGTGTTTAGATGTGTCTACATAGTTTGGTTTTGTAGCGGCAATATTAATGGAAATGTTGGCAGGTTGAAATGCGGTGTATACCTGAAGAGAACAAACAATTTATTTATTATTAGCTGTTAGCTTCTGATTTTTGAATGTACTGATTTTTCTAGCAAAATTATATAGGCCACTACCAGTACAATATCTTCTAAGTAAGCTCAGAAACTATGAGGTTTTATGAAGTATTAATTTTTTTTAAAGCTCTAAACATTGACTTATGTTTTTTTTTTTTTTAAATTTCAGATATGACTTGTTTCTATTGGTAAATATGTCTACAAGTATATTTCTAGATTTTGAAATCTTCCTTGTCAATTACTGAAATAGAATGTGAAAATATAACCTATTTGAACATCAACTAAAATTTAAGGACTGTAGAAATAAACAGTTTGTTATTCAAGTTAAAAAGAATTACCTGCTCATTAAGTTATGTCCGAATTCATCATCAAATATGGATATGGCGATAGTTTTTTTCTGGTCCAGGCCGCATTTCAACCTAACCATGTCAATTTTAAGGTACAATATCTCGAGAACTAAGCGAGATATCAAAAAATTTTATTCTTTACTTTCAGTTTCCCTCATCGAGTTACATAAGAATTCGTCATCAAATTGCGGCGCCACGTTTATCGTTGAATCCCCTCATAAACTAACAACCTCAGTTTTGAGACAGTATATCTCGCGAACTAAGCGAGATATCGAAAAATTTTATTCTTTATTTTCGATTTGTATCGTCGTTTTACATAAGAAACTATCACCAAATTTGACTTTGGGGATACGTTTCTTCTGAATTTCAACCAGAAACTCCACTCTTTTGAGACTATATCTCGAGAACTAAGCACGATATCAAAAAAATGTATTCTTCATTTTTGATGTGTCTCGTCGAGTTACATAATAATCCATCATCAAATTGCGGTGCCACGGTTGTCTTATGATTCCCTTGAGGTTTTTGTGCCTATTTCCGTGTTTCTCTGGTCAAGCAATATGGCGGCCTCCCCTCCCCACTTGTCTCCACCCGGTTTCACTCCAATATGTGGCGAAGGTCCCTTGCGTCGTCTCCATATATTCCTTCCTCCATGGTGGCAATCATGCATATATATTATCCACAACATTGGTGCCTGTTGCATGTAATTTTTCGTTCAAGTTATTTCTATTCTTCTAACTCTCTTAGAATTGATTTGAATCCTAAGATTCTACAAGAAAAACAAATTACTAATCCTTTAGATTCACCATGAAAGTATAAAAGTGATTTCAAAATATTTAAGTTAATCAAACTTTTAATATTTACGGAAATAAAGTTATAACTTATAGTGACTCACCACAATTCCATATACAATGCCGCTAGCACGTACTCAAGAAACGCTACACTTTAATGCTTAAAATAAAAATTAAGGGATGATCAACCGTCCTGACTTCACTATATAACCCGAAGTTATTTTGATAGAAACCGTTGTGGTAAACATGCAGAATAGGTGTGATTAGAAGGCTGTGGATTCACAGGGTATAGTTCCTACCTGTCGCCTTGAGACCGGATAAGAAAGTTGTAGGGGCCCGCGCATTTGAAATACAGTTTGAAGACGAAAATCATACACGGTCAATAAAATCACCACTTTAAATTTCCAAGTGGAAACATGTTTTATTCGTATCACAAGTGTACTTTAATGATATTCGATGTATTTCAGTAAATTTAAAAAGCCATATATACCCAATCTAATTTTCGCACTTATTCTGCACTAGCGCCGTGCATACCCAACTTAGACATGGTCAGTAAAATCAGGACGTTGTAATTTCCAAGTGGAACCATGTTTTATTCGAGTCAAAAGTATACTTTAATGACATACGATGTATTTTAGTAAATTTAAAGATCCAAATATACAGTCTCTAATTTTCGCCAATATTTTGCATATTCTGCATCTGCTCTGGCAATACTGGAATTGTCAGTATACGATCTACCCTTTAATTTCGTACCTGGAACGTAGTTTCATTTAAAGATTTCCTTCCATTAGTTATACACGCGTTTTCCTTGACCACAATTTTTATTATTTATTTTTGTACTTGTGGCTTTACGCCTCGTTGACATCGAGGTCATTAGATGCGGGATGGGATTGGGGATAGTGAATGGGAAGTAATTCGTCCATGTCCTTTTGAAAGAATCATTCCGGCATTCTCCTGGAGTAATTTGGGTAAACCATGTAGCTCCCCAATGCGAGGTCCACTATACTCAGGTTGTTGAGAAAAACCAGCAACATTTGTTAAAACTGTTAGATTCTAACAATTACAATTCTTACAGTATGTAATTAGTAGTTGGCAGAAGTAGCTGGCTAGGACTGAACGCGTTGGGTGAGAGGTAACGCCCTGGTTGAGTATTCGGGTGGACGTGCTTACAAATCCCTGTAGGGTAATCGAGATTTACTGAAATACATCGTATATCATTAAAGTACACTTTTGACACGAATAAAACATGGTTACACTTGGATATTACAACGTCGTGATTTAACTGACCATGTCTAAGTTGCGTATGCACGGCGCTAGTGCAAAATAAGTGTGAAAATTAGATTGGGTATTTATGGCTTTTTAAATTTACTGAAACACATCGTATATCATTAAAGTACACTTGTGATACGAATAAAACATGGTTCCACTTGGAAATTTAAAAGGTGGTGATTTTATTGACCGTGTATGATATTCGTCTTGAAACTGTATTTCAAATGCGCGCGCTCCTACAACTTTCCTTTCCTGTGTGCGCTGGTGGCGCCATCTTAAGGTGGCAGGTAGGAACCATGGAGGAAGGAATATATGGAGACGAGATAACGCGAAATCCGTGAAACCTCCTGATATAACTATGCCTGCGCGGCGGACATCGTAGGAGTACCAAAACATTGGGCTGTTTGCACTCTGTCAGCTTGTAAGAATACACAGCCTCTTAGTTTTGAATAATTGATAATTAATGTTTGTTTTATATTGTTTCAATGGGAAGTGTTTTATATCGGGTTGTTATTGTGTCTTGAGTATTGTATCAAAGAGTTCCAAGCAGCGTTATTACCAGATGAAAAGTACATGAAAATCTCTGGACAGTACAGGAGGAGGAAGATCTTTGGACGATGGAAAACAGAGAAAGAAGCAGAGATCGTGTGGAGTACGGAAGTTTGGATGTAATTGAGAATTGTGTTGTTAATGTAAAATAACAATAAAAGAAATGAAAGTTTAAAATAATAATAATTTTACATGTGGCGACTGTGACCGTGACACAGAGCTAATTATTTAACTCGTAATAGAAGAATCCTGTAATCTTCGGATTGAAGCTAGAAGAGGTTAAAATTGTCATTTGAACATGGAAATAATAGAGGTATGTGATTTGTTTGGGAGGACGAAACAGTGGATGGATAAAATAGTTTCTCTGAGATGTAATGTGAAAGAAGTGGAAAAGTTTGATGTTGACGTAAATAATATTGAGAGGATGATCGCATATTTTAATTGGGAGTGTGAAGTGAATTTATTATACTCTGAAAAGTTAAGGAAGTATGGTATGGTGAAAAATATAGAACTGTGTAGACACAAAGTAAGGTTAGAGTTGGATAAGTATCAAGAGAGTATGGAGAATTACTGTGGCAGATTGGATATGTCAAAAATCACTTCTGCCATATATGAAATCGATAATGAAATACGGTTTATGAGTCTTAAATTAATGGAATATTGGAAAAATAGAAAAGATGTACAGCTAAGCGTTGAACGTGAGGATGATAAGCCAGATTATGACTATAATAACGTAGATGGATATACGGGGAAAGATATTGGTGGTGAAGTTAAAATGTCCGTTACTAGTGATAGACACAAAAAAGTAATCTTGGAAGAAGTAACGGCATATTTTGATGAAGACTTTACGAGAAGAAAGTGTCAAGAGAAGTTGATTAAAGATAATAACAATCAAGCCGATCATCCTGTTGGAAATTCTGAAGGAGCGATTGACAAAGGAACAGAAGACAAAACTGATCACTGGATTAAAGAAGTAAGAAAGGCGTGCGAAGACAAGTTAGGAATGAAAATTGAGGAGGATGAGAGAGAAGAAAACGGAGAAAATTGGCGAGATGACGATGAAGAAAACAATACAATGTGTGAGAATAGTGGACCAGTGAAATGGTGGGAATGTCTAGAACAGATAGAGGAAAAAGACAAAGTTAGAGATACTAAGAAAGATGACATAGCATCAGATCAAGTAATTGGCCTGGCGAGAATAGTTCAGTGGGACAGTAACGTGGAAAATACAGGAGAAGAGATGGAAAGGAAAGATGAAACGATTATTGTTTCCATTAGAAATGATGACAGAAATTATGGTTTGGGAACTGAAGAGGACGAGGAAATTGAAGACGAGAAGAGTTATGAAGATACCGAAGAAAAGTTAGAAGAAGAAGAAGAGGAGGAGTACTGTACACTTGTAGCTGACAAGGAGGCAAGAGAAGATGAATACGAGGTGAGATATTTCTTAATAAGGAAGAAGTGTGATGAAGTTAGTGAAGAAGAAGAATCAACGAGAGGCAAAGTGAAGAAGAAGACAGGGCTTGATATATATAATGAAGGCCGCAACATTATAAAATTCGAAAAGAAGAAGGATGGCGGAGAGGACAAGGAAAAAGAAGCAACGAAGGGAAAAGTGAAAATGAAGAGGGAGTGACACATGAGAATATTGAAGCAGAGGAATTGTTAGGATTAGAAAAAAAAATGTGATCTGAACTTATACCGGGGGTGTGAATGAATGTAACTATGGCTGAAAATGTATGTATGGGTGAGTGGTGTGATGATAAATCACACAAAAATTTGACAAATTTTTGGTGACAAATTGGCCGAGGGGATGTGTAAGAATACACAGCCTCTTAGTTTTGAATAATTGATAATTAATGTTTGTTTTATATTGTTTCAATGGGAAGTGTTTTATATCGGGTTGTTATTGTGTCTTGAGTATTGTATCAAAGAGTTCCAAGCAGCGTTATTACCAGATGAAAAGTACATGAAAATCTCTGGACAGTACAGGAGGAGGAAGATCTTTGGACGATGGAAAAACAGATGAGAAGCAGAGATGGTATGAGTACGGCGAAGTTTGGATGAAAGTATAATTGTATTGGTTAATGTAAAGAAGCAGCAATAAAAGTAAAAATTGAAAGATGATATATAAAAATAATAATAATTTTTACAAGCTGCTGAGAATATTTCATTTTCTAATATTCTAAAGTTTTCTATAATGCCAAGTTGTGACGCATATGGTTGCACAAACAGACGAGATAGGAAAAAACCTGGAATAGCGTTTCATAAGTAAGTCACATTGTAATTATCGTTCTTGAAGTATCTGACAGGCAACCGCAACATTAGTGCCATTCGCTATAAATTTATTCATTGCTCTCAATAGGATCATATTATTCTCAAATTTTTGTTGGTGTAGTGTAGACAATTAGCATATGTTACTATTTTGCACCTGAAAAGCTAGCCTTATTGTAGACAAATGTTGGAAATTTAATTCGCGACACAGTGAATATGGTATTCTGCATGCATTACTCACGTTTAAGTTTACACTGAAATTGCACGATGAAATTAATGGTGATAATTTGTGCTGTGCGAACTACTAAACGTGATGAAATAAACTTTGTTGACGGAAATGTAGTTCGCGATGCATTTCTTGTGTTTAGATGTGTGGTTTTTTAGCGGCAATATTAATGGAAATGTTGGCAGGTTGAAATGCGGTGTATACCTGAAGAGAACAAACAATTTATTTATTATTAGCTGTTAGCTTCTGATTTTTGAATGTACTGATTTTTCTAGCAAAATTATATAGGCCACTACCAGTACAATATCTTCTAAGTAAGCTCAGAAACTATGAGGTTTTATGAAGTATTAATTTTTTTAAAAGCTCTAAACATTGACGTATACTTTTTTTTTTAATTTCAGATATGACTTGTTTCTGTTTGTAAATATGTCTACAAGTATATTTCTAGATTTTGAAATCTTCCTTGTCAATTACTGAAATAGAATGTGATAATATAACCTATTTGAACATCAACTAAAATTTAAGGACTGTAGAAATAAACAGTTTATTATTCAAGTTAAAAAGAATTACCTGCTCATTAAGTTACGTCCGAATTCATCATCAAATATGGATATGGAGATATTTTTTTCTGGTCCAGGCCGCATTTCAACCTAACCACGTCAATTTTAAGGTACAATATCTCGAGAACTAAGCGAGATATCATAAAAAAAAAAAAATTCTTTACTTTCAGTTTCCCTCATCGAGTTACATAAGAATTCGTCATCAAATTGCGGCGCCACGGTTATCGTTGAATCCCCTCATAACCTAACAACGTCACTTTTGAGACAGTATATCTCGCGAACTAAGAGAGATATCGAAAAATTTTATTCTTTATTTTCGATTTGTATCGTCGTGTTACATAAGAATCTATCACCAAATTTGACTTTGGGGACACGTTTCTTCTGAATTTCAACCAGAAACTCCACTCTTTTGAGACTATATCTCGAGAACTAAGCACGATATCAAAAAATTTATTCTTCATTTTTGATGTGTCTCGTCGAGTTACATCATCAAATTGCGGTGCCACGGTTGTCTTATGATTCCCTTGAGGTTTTAGTTCATATTTCCGTGTTTCTCTGGTCAAGCAATATGGCGGCCTCCCATCCGCACTTGTCTCCACCTGGTTTCACTCCAGTATGTGGCGAAGGTCCTTGCGTCGTCTTCATATATTCCTTCCTCCATGGTAGGAACTATACCTTGAGAAATCACAGCCTTCTAATCACAACTATTCTGCATGTATACCTGAAATGTAATTATGTCTTTGAACTTATTAATAAATGGTTTACAGCTAATGGCTTGTCTTTAAACTTTGATAAAATTCAATACATGCAGTTCAGTACATCTCACAGAATAACACCAGATATAGTCACCAAATTAGCAGACCAGTCCATTCAAGAGGTAGAGTGTGTGAAATTTCTAGGTTTGCATATTGATCATAATTTAAATTGGAATGCACTTGTTTCTGACTTATTAAAGAGATGGGGTGCAGCCACATTTGTAATTCGTACAATTTCTCCGTATTAGGCAGCTAGTTTATTTTGCTTATTTTCACTCCTTAATGTCATATGGAATAATATTCTGGGTCGATTTTACCCATAGAGAGCCCAAAAGCGAATATTAAGAATTATGTGTGTGGTTAGCAATAGAACTTCAGAGCTGTTCAACATTGGTGACTGAGTATATAGAAACATTAATGTCCTTTGTAGTAATTATACTTTGTTTGAAACAAATAGTAAGATACTATTATGGCACTAGAAGTAAAAATTATCTTCACAAGGATTACAAGTCGTTGTCATTGGTTCAAAAAGGTGTCCGATATTCGGGGATACATACCTTCAATAACCTGCAATCACATATTAAATGTCTAGCAGATGATAAGAATAAATTCAGGAAAAATTTAAGGAACTTTTAATTGACATCTCCTTCTACTGTGTCTAAGAATTTGTTTCTAAGGTATCTAAAAAATAAATTGCCAGTAGTTTGAGTAAATGTAGTTGATATAACTGATGTATCATGTATGATATGACTGTACAATACATCATCTGGTGTATGTATTACTTTGTTATGCAATTGTTTATCTGTAAATTGACAGCTTTCCACATCAAAAAGAGCCATTCTCTTATATTGGGATCAATGGAAAATGAATGTTTTGTATTATATCGTCAGAAAATTTTCATGTTTGAGGAGCACTCTAACCTAAACCTCATCTTATGAGCACAAAACTCTGGCAACATGTAGTCTGCAAGCGTTCCCCATGTTTTGTATACTTTAACCACTTACTATTCTTCCAGAGAAAAATAATTAGCAATTTGACGTTTTTCCGGATCTCCAAACTCAAAGACCTCTTCCTCATCACTATATTGTACTGTGTCATTCTTTTACAATACTTTTTTTTAATTATTCTTGTCTTTAACGAATACTTAGGGTTCAGGTTGGTGTCTTATTTCATCTTCTGCTTTGATAGAGCCATTGGAGTCCTTATCTTAACAGTTTTTCCTGTTGTTAAATTGACATTTCTTCTCTTCTTCCTTAATAAATTGAGGATCGTCGTATTGTCTTAATGGCTCAAGAAATTCTTAAATTTACCCGTCATACCAAAGCTATAGTCTTGAAATCGGTGCTACTATTGTCAACAGCACTAATAGTCTCATCAGTTACAGGCCACATGTCGAGGGCTTTCTGAGGACACAATGGTACAATCCCATTTTTTTTAAACTGACTGCACTTTTTTTCATCAAGTGTCACACAACTTTTTCCGTAAGACAGGAACATTTTAAATAGTTTGAGGTGCCTCATATTCCAAATTCTTTTTTCACTGCGCCTGTATCCGATGCCAAGCAACCTTCATCTGTCAGATAAGTCAACATCCTTTTTTTTGTGGCTTTTCGCCTCGTCGACGTCATTAGAGGCGGGGTGGGACTATGGACAAGGAAGGGGAAGGAATTCGGCGATGGCCTTTTGAAGGAAGCATCCCAGCATTCGCCTGGAGTAATTTGGGGAAACTATGGAAAACCCAAATCTGGATGCCCGGAGGGGGATTCGAACCGGAGTCCTCCCGAATGTGAGGCCAGAGCGTTAACCGCTCACCCACCACGCTCGGTTCTTGGTCGTGCTTGGTTGCGCTGCTAATTTGGTGCTCTACCACTGTAATCCACGCGATCAATTACGTAAGTATTTTCAACACGCCCTTTTATCAGTTATTTGATTTTTTCTACTATATTTGTTAAAAACAAAATTATTTTATAGACTAATAATTGTTTTAGAGCATATAAACTATTAAAATAGTTATTTAATTTTATAAACATCATGGTTGGATATGTAGCTCCGGAAACCTAACAAGGACTTTCCGAATCCATGCCATTCCATATCGCTGCTGTATTGCTCTCCAAAGATGAACCAACACACTAATAAGCAGATGGTCATAACGTTTTGGCTGATCAGTGTAGTAATGAGAATAGTGCATCATGCACTCGAAAATATATCGATATAACGGAGGAAAACTGGTTTTCGTCATTTGAAGTTGCCAAGCATTTCTGTAAAAATTGAACCGCCATGGTTGCTACGGTACAAAAAAAAAGTTTTGTGTGGCAACAGGAAATCCACTATTCAAAATTTGGCTTCCACATCCTATGTAAATTGTTATCTTGTGCCCCAAAGGCTAATAAAGAGGTGATTTTGTATCCACAATGCACAACGGCGGCAGCTGGATGGAAGTACAACGTTCTCTGCGAATATTTGCCAAGGCAAGTTTCCATGCCTCACTGAGACTTAGACCACTGTCTCTGTTAAATGTATTGGTCAGTCGAATTTCGATCGCTTCTTTGATGATAGATTCTCAAAAATGTGATGTTTTAGCCAATATCCTAACGTTATTGACCTCTACTTTGTGGTCGTACACGTGCTCGGCAATCGCTGATTTGCTATACTATCCCAGGCGAAGGTGGCGTTTATGTTCTTGACACCGGTTTTCTATGGTGTGGATCGTTAGACCGATGTAGGTCTTTCCACACTCGCACAGTATGCTATAAATCCCCGGAACTCTTAGGCCAAGATCATCCTTGACTGGACGGAGGTAGTCCCGTATTTTAGCTGGTGGTCGGTAGAAAGATTTTATACCATGTCGTGTGAGAATTTTGCCGATTTTCCCGGAGGTGTTTCCGGCGAAAGGCAGAAAAGCGGTGGCCTTGAGCGTTTCTTCCTGTTGGACTAGAATTTTCCCTGCCGAAGATACACAAAGAATGCTTACCTCTAAGACCAATCGTCAGCAACATCGGAGCTCCAACAATCAAAATACAAGAAAAGGCTGCTGAACTTTCGTTCTTAAAATTTAAGTTGCCATTCTTTAGAATATTTGTTACAGTAATATAAAAAGTATTATTATTATTTACTTAAAAGTCAGTTACTGACTGATTGATTTGATTATTGAAATCATATATTGTTTCTATTTGTTTCTATAAGGTGTTTTTTGTCACAAGTCATTATCTTCCTTCATACCTAACCAAAATCGACAAATGAAGTATGATTTTAAAAGATTCAGATCTCCGCTTTGGTAACTTCGTAAATTAAGAAGGAATTTTTCGGAATTCAACACTTAAAGAGGAAAAGTATCAACATTTCTGCAACACATTTTTGTGTCACTAGCCATTTATCTCCCTTAATATCTAACCGATATATAAATAAATGAGGCAACATTTTAAAGATTACACTAAACAATTGCTACAAATGAGGCTGTTCTTCTTTCGTCCTATTACAAACCACTAACCTTACTATTCATCGAATTTGCAAAATTTTCGCACGGGTCATCTTAAAACATTATTTCACTTTACATTCTTATTAAAAGAAGTAATCAGAAAGTAAATGAAGATTTGTATCATCAAATGACATTTTCATTTAACTTTCGCTTCCTTAACGTAACGCCTGAATATTTATTACCTATATACTTGTGTATACAGTGAAGAACAAAAATAATAACTTACTTTTCCTTACCATTTTGACAGTCAGCTGACTGAAAAAGGTCATCTCTCAAAGTTCCAGGACGACGCAAATTTATCCTCCACGTTCTACGTTCTTATAGCATTGTATACACTCACTTCGCTTCTCCTTTAAACTTGACTACGAATTTATCCATTTGACCGTTTTGACGATAATACACACGGAATGGCCTAAGCGCCTTCGAAATACACTAAGCTGACTTTCACGCACGATGTTTTTGGACGTACGATATTTTACCGTAGCATTCTCGATTTCATACAAAATGATTGTTTGCCGTCGATCGAGCTCAGTAGGTGATAACTGGGGTGGCGATGTCTGTGGAAACATCAAAGGAATTTAGTGTGAATGTGTGTACACAGCATGGAGGAAGGAATATATGGAGACGACGCAAGGGACCTTCACCACGTACTGGAGTGAAACCGGGTAGAGAGAAGTGAGGTGAGGAGGCCGCCATATTGCTTGGCCGTAGAAACACGGGGAATAGGCACAAAAACCTCAAGGGAATCATAAGACAACCGTGGCACTGCAATTGGATGATGGATTATTATGTAACTCGACGAGACAGATCAAAAATGAAGAATAAAGTTTA
>JARYHS010003685.1:0-26681 GCA_031002005.1 Vandiemenella viatica
GACAAACTATGTCACCATTTACAATATCTTGAAGACAGTTTACCTTCTGACAGCATCCACTCACACCTTCTCCTCACTTGTGACGTTGAAGCTTGCTTAACACAATACCAATTGTCTATGAACAAGGCATGCAAATGGGCTTGGGATATTGTTAATAATAATATTAGCGTAAACAAATGGCAAATCCATTTGTTGCTATCTTTGAAACAGGAAAATTTTTGATCCTGTTCAAACAGAAAGGCAGTAACATCACAAACTACTTGCAACATTTCTCACTTCACCGATGCTTTGGATAGAACTATACAAAAAACCAAATATGCCACTGCTTTACCCTCAGAAATTAAAACCAAATTTGATCAAGGTTGGCATACATGTAAAGAAAAAATTACACAGATAGTTCATAAGGAGATGCAACAGAAATTTGTATTGGAATGTCTACGGTATATCATATAATAAGTGTAGGATATGATGAATTGATAGTCTATTTCACACACCTTAAGGATTATGAAATTAAAACAAAGACTGAACACTTGGCTTATTTTAAATCTTTTTACAACTATATGTGAACATGGGGCAAAGAATGTTGAAGATACACCTACAGTAACAGCTGATCTTTCACCGGTCATTGACCTGCCTGCTATAGTTAGGTTAACTATGCTTAACTAACCTTGTGAAAACTAACACAAATCAGGTGCTTGAGTCTGAAACTGTTGATAATTTATAACAATTCGAGATGGCGGCATGTATAGATGTTGTGATTAGCTGCTCACGGAAAATAAGCTATTGTCAGTATCGTATTTGATTCCTAGGGATTTATTTTATAATAATCATAGATTTTAATAAAAGCAATATTCGATGCAGTTAGAGGCAGCCAAACCAGGTTGTAAGCGCTACCTCAGTGTGGACTTGTTATTCACAAACCTGCTGATGCGCTGAGTCAATCAGCAGTACCGATTTCAACTGGTTAATGACGTCAATAGGGTCTACCTCCGAAGTAAAGATATATTTCTTGTCCTCAGTCCGCGAGTAGCTTTCATTGAGTCATTATGGGTAACTAACAGCTAGGCCAACTCTCATAAGGTTCAGTCTGTACACCATGCAGGCCTTCATAACATCCTGGGGCCAGGCATTCCATCTAGCCATTCAGTGTCCATTCAACCAGTCTAACTTCAATTACATGCAGAAGCGTCATTCATAGGCGTAGCCGGACAGATCCTTGAAGGTCATATTATCAACTGTATTGTCTACAGTCTTTACTGGCCATTAAATGGGATTCTGTGAACTGTTAGCCGCCTGTTATCATTTATCAGGATAGATTCTCAACTAGCCACTTAACACGAGCTAGTCTTCCTTATCCTGGGTTGCTGAACCTATTAATCTGCTGGTGTCAAACTAATCCTGACTTAACATCATATTTAATAGCCCACTAGACTGGATAGAAGAGCTTCGCATCAAGATACCAGAGATTTCTTCAGCTACACAAACACCACGAGGTTAGTAAACTCTCCGCTAGATTTCCGCCACATCAGACGTCCACAAATCAACCTCTCGGCTACCCTTTCAGTTCTGTCACTTAGACAGGACTCCCACACTATATACCGTGCATAAAGTGTGTATTGTGTTGTGAAGTAGTAAAAACGGGAATTAGACTGTGTTCTGTTATCCAAAAATGGATACATATTGACTGCATAAATATGCTGGAATCAGTGAACGATAAATGTGAGTGCGGCATCCTGTCCTGCCGAGGAAGTATGGAAGCGGTAGGAAACTATTTCGCAGGTAAAGAAGAGTCAGTTGCTGAAGCGCTGAAAGACGATATACACGCCGCTACGGTATTTATTCATCAAATGAATAATTTAAAAACAGTTGTTGAAAATGACCCGGGAAGTGATTTTTGCATGAATGAAAAGACAAGAGACCATGTGGAAAGTGAGGTTAAACCTATATATGTAAACAACGGGTGGGTTGTTGCTAAAACGCGGAGCAGACGTGTGACATCGGGTGCAAAATATTCAGGTCAGCAGACACCACTTATTACCTCGAACAGATTTAAGGTGTTAGAAATAGAAACGCTCCCTGTGAACATTAATAAAGTGCAGCAACAGTGCGTTGTGAAAAAGTCATCTAAACATACAACAAGAAACGATCTGACAAAATCAAAAGTGCTAATACTATCAGACAGCCATGGTAGAGGAATTGCCGAAAATATGCGAAACAAAGATTTCAAAAACTGTGATATCCGAGGGGAAATTATGCCAGGGGCCCCAGCGGTCAAATTACTGGAAAACACTAAAAACATTACGAAACTAACAGAAAAAGACCATTTAGTGATATGGGCAGGAGCAAATGACGTTGCAAAAAATGAAGCAGACATTGCAATTAGAACAATAAAAAATTATCTGCTATCAATTAAACATACAAATGTAGTGATAGTAGGTACACCACACAGGCATGACTTACCAGAATGGTCCTGTGTGAATAAAGAAATAATGAAAACAAACAGAAAACTAGGCAAAATTGTGAAACAATTCCAAAATACTCAGTTTATCAGCGCACCAAGTGACAGAGAATACTACACAAATCACGGACAGCATCTTAATACAAAATGGAAAGCTGAAATTTCAAGAATATTGTTGGAAGTCATATCAAAAGAATTAGAGTGCCAGGAAATTTTACATCTTGACTGGAAAGTGCCTCAAGAAACAAAAGTAGAAACAGTCATCATAAGAGAAGAGACAACAGAAGCTGAAACCCCAACTACCTCAGCAGCAGAAGCACAAAATTTCCCAAGACTAGTAATAAGGTCATCAACCCGCACAAAGAAGCAACCAACAAGAGATGCAATTTTTATGGGCTTGCCATGCAGACAAACTGACATCCAGATAAATAACAATAAGCAAGTGGTGATCCCCTTAGCTCTACCTAAAGTGAGACTGTGCTAGTGAAAAAAGTGTCAATACAAATAAAGCTTGTAAGGTAGAGGGCACCAAAAAAAGGTAGCTAAGTGGTCGAGCAAATGTACATACCGAAAAAGCAAGTTCAAGCTTTATAATTTGTCACCATAATGTGCAATCTCTTAAAAATAAGAAAACTGAAATTGAATTACTTCTCTCAACACATCTTAAAGATGTGGCAGTTGTATGTTTAACAGAACACTGGCTCAATACAGTACAACTAAATGTAACAAGCATCCCAAACTTTACCTTAGCCTCATTTTTTGCAGAAATGAATACAAACAGGGAGGAAATTGTATATTTATTAAAAATGACATTGATTTTAAAGAAATAAACTCACTGAAAAAATAATCTAAAGAAAAGCACTTTGAAGTATCTGGTATATCCATCCCAAAATATAAAATCATACTAATTTGTGTATATAGATCTCCAGATGGTGACAATAGTACATTTCTTAATTTGTTTGAGAAAACATTAAAAAGTTTACCATTAGTAAATAAAACTATAATTGTATGTGGTGATTTTAATATAGATTTTTCTAAGGACTCAAAGCTGAGAAGTGATACTTTGAGGTTAACGTCTTCTTTCAATCTTAAAAGTTTGATAGAAACGCCCACACGAATTACAAAAAATACAACAACAACAATTGACCAGATTTTTGTAAGTAGCAGTAATTATAGCCACGATGCAGTAAATTTTGATACAGGTTATTCAGATCACTTAGCACAAATGTTAACATTAAAGTTGGAATCTAAAACTAATACACAGACAACAGTAAAATCACGTAGTTTTAAGGATCAACAGATTAACCAATTTAATAATCTCGTAAAAAATGAAAGTTGGGAAGAAATGCATAGTTGCCCAAATACAAATGAGAAATATGAGTCATTCATTAATAAATTCTTGTATTATTTTGAAATATGTTTCCCACTTAGGACAAAAAAGCAAAATGTAATAAATAATACAAAAGGCTGGATTACTGCTGGTATCATAATAGCTACAAAAAGGAAAGAACTATTAGGGGAGAGGGGGGGAAATACACGCACCTAAGGAAAAATCGATTTACATTGTTCATTATCTCATTAAAAACCTAAGAAAACCACTACATACCATACTTTGGACATTTATCGACCTGTTCCAACTGGCTGAAAATAGTTATGAACATTACTTTAATTTTTATAATTAAAATAAAAAAAAGTGCAAACGCGTGGTATTACCCACCGCTGAGGGTAATGACACGCATGGGATGGGGTAATAACACGCAAAACAAACAATGCATAATAATGGACAATACACATTATTTTTTATTACTATATTAGTTTAGTTTGTTGACGAATACATTAATGAACAAAATAATAATGTATTTTAAACATGTATTTTTATTAAGTGTTTATAGGCGTGAAAAAGAGTTCAGTTTCATTTATAACAATCATCACACTTGTAACCTTTTGGAGTGTTCCAGCCACTACATTCTTTATGGCTCCACCTACTACATGAAACACATCTGTACCATAGTTCTCCATCTTTTCCAAACTCTCCGCAAACTAAACAGACATCTAAAAACGCCGTTGGATTAACATCATCCATTTCGGTAGCATCATGAATGTCCTTTAGGTCATCTTGGATGTTACTTTCACTTTCTAGTTCCAGTTTCCTATTGCATGCTGTCTGTTTCTTCTTTGAGCCATTCTTAAGCAGTAGAATAGTGCGCTTATCTTCTTTATCCGTTAGTTTTCTTTTCTTATTTTCTTTGGCTTTCTTTTTCGTGGCTTCTTTTGCTTTCTTTATTGATAACTCCATTTGCAGTTTTTCCTTCTCTGGGGTTGCTGTAAGGATCACTGACTTTCCCTTTTGCTTTCCTTTATCTTGTTTTGTCTTAGGAATAACTTCTTTTTGTTTTGGAATAGGAGAAATGTCAGATACACTAATATGATTGTCACTTGAACTTTTAGTTGATTTTGTTCAGACCTCTTCAACCAAAAGTGGAACATCTTCTGCCGATGATCCAGGAATCTGTTCTTGACTACGTGCTGAGATAACTGTTTCCTGTATAGAGGCAACCACACCATTTCCATTTGTTGCATTCGAGATCCCTTCTTCTTCAAGGACAATGTCCCTGAAGGTCTCATATTGTTCTAAGTCAACAAGTTGAAATTTGTGTGGATTTAAAGGACAAATTCCACATGCCTTGAACCCCGACTGTCCTTTGTCCATAGTAGCAACCTTAATGTATGCCTTATTAAAAAGTTCAGCTAACTCATAAGGTGTAATTTTTTGATACACCCTTGACTTCATATACAGGTCACACTCTCGATTAAAGGCTGATTTCAAAGAAGAAAAGAAAGTAACGTCAAGCGGTTGAAGCTTGTGAGAAGTGTGTGGAGGTATGGTTACCATGACAATAGAATTTTTTTTACAGAATTCAAAAATATCAAGTGAAATGTGACTACTGTGATTATCTAAAATCAGCAGCACCGGGTCGTCAACAGATGATTTTACATGCTTCTGGAAATGCTGGAGCCATTCAAAAAATAATGACTCATTGGACCAACCATTGACAGAACAACCATATATTGCTCCAACTGGTCCACCTTTACTTAAGACATGTGACATTCTTTTCCTGGGGAAGATGAACATAGGGGGAATGTACGTGCCAGCAGCGCTGAAACAACATATTGCTGTAACGTTTTTCCCCCTTTCCCAAGAGGTAGCCCCTCCTATTTGTTTAACACCTTTAGGAGCCAAAATTCTGTTAGGCTTTTGTACGGTATTTATGCCCGTTTCATCGACATTGAACACTCGACCCTCTTTAAATTTATATTTTTCAAAGACATGCTCAACATTTTTAAAATATGCATTAACCTGTTCTTCATTAAATGCCTGTATTCTATTAATGCTAGTTGCTTCAGGTTTTCTCGGGCTAATACTCGGGTTTCTTTTTAAAAACAGAGCTAGCCAATCCCTTCCAGCTAATCTTGATGACTTATCAAAATTGTTTGGGATCTTGTTAGCCTCTGCGAACTCAAACGCAATCTTTCGCAGCTGGATGCTTGTAATGCCGTAAAACAGCTTGGCCATCGTAATAACATGATCCCTAATCTCATTTTCCTGTTCAATAGAAAATGTGGGTTTTTTCCCAAGTTTTGGCCCCGTGGTATTTTTTGCTCTCATTCGTGTACGCAGAGTAGCTTCGTGAATCCCAAAAGTTCTTGATACTTCTCTTATTTTTTTCCCCGATTTTATGGCTTCAAGACACTTGCGAAGTTCCTCTTGGGTCCATTTTGCTTTCTGCGTTTTCCTTTTATAATATCTAGTCATCTGAAATTAAAAAAAATTAAAAACACGTTCGAATTGAAGACATAACTTACTAATTTTATTATGATGGGGTAATACCACGCACTTGAAGAGCTGCGTGCTATTACCCCAAAGCGAGTTCGCTGACTGAACTAACCACAACTCGGCTCTTAGTTCAAATACTTCGACAAATCTACACTTATATGAAAGGTTACATCTACGGCTAGTAGTTTATGTGCAAAACATTACATAAAAGCAACTTATAGTAGCACTTACCTTCCAAAATACAGCTGACAGAAATTACATCAAACACAGCGAAAAAAGACTTCACACTACTGCTGCCACAAGACAACTGGAAAATGGTTGGCGGAAGTGGCGCTGCAATTGTTGTGCCTGCTAGAAAAGTACACCAACAATCGGGCACAGCCTGCGACATTCAAACTGCGTAATTCAGCCTGCGTGTGATTACCTCCATGCGTGTATTTCCCCCGCTCTCCCCTACATACAATCTCAAAAACACAGAAACAACACCAGAATTTGATAAATATTTCAAAAAATACAAACAGGTTCTTAACAGGGTAGTAAGATATGCCAAAAAATTAGAAAATGACAGATATATTTCCTCAGCTAAAATGAAAACCATGTGGAAGATAGTTAAGAATGAAGTAGGAGCAAGACGGGTAGATAGCCATAACATTCAACTGCAAGAGAATAAAAAAATAATATCTGATCCTTTAGAGATATCCAATACCTTTAATACATATTTCTCAAATATTGCTGAAGACCTGATTAAGAAAAATGGGTTATTTGTTACGTGGCGATACCGCATGCACTGGGGACGGCGGACGTGACGTCACCGCCACGTACAGTCAGCGCATGTAAACATATCTCACTAACGGGACCGCACGGAAAGGAGGGTTTTGATGGGCAGGGAGAAATTACAGGAAATAAATGTGTACTCCACGATACCAGGAGAAGAAAATCCGCATGTGAGAAATGTCACTAACGGGCGCGCACGGATATGTGGGGTTTTTGTGGGCGGGGAGAGCAGAGATGTGTACTCGCGGTATCATTTCGTAAAATATTTCACATCCGTGAAATAGTATTTTATGATAACACCCATATGGAAATACGGTGTTTTACAGAAATGAGAGGCAAATAAGCGGTTTCCTTTTGTACAAATGTGCACCCGGGGTATCGTTTGGTACAAAACAGCCCATCCGCGAAATTGTATTTAACGATTTCACGGTAATGCAAATACGGAGCAATGCGGTTTCCTTTTGTATAAATGTGCACCCGGGGTATCGTTTGGTACAACACAGCCCATCCGCGAAATTATATTTAACAATACCATGGTAATGCAAATACGGAGCAATTGAACGTTCATTCACGGTATCGTTTAGTACAAAAGAACCCATCGAATAGGCACAGGCTGCTTTTTTTGTACAAATGTTCACCCGCGGTATCGTTTTGTACAATACAGCACATCCGCCTAATTGTATTTAATGATACCACGGTAATGCAAATATGGAGCAATTAAACGTGCTTTGGTACAAATCAGCCCATTCGCGAAATTGTCCATCCGCGAAATGGTATTTTATCACACGTATGGAAAGAAGAGGTAACTGATGGAAAGTAATAGAAAATCGCCACATTCGAAACCGTGAAGTTAACGCGGTATCGTCTTGTACAACAAAAGTTCCATCCGCGTAATTGTGTTTCTATTTTAAATTCTTCCATGCTAGTGGCATATAGTACCACTAATTGTTATAAACTGAGTGCCTGTAATTGTTATAAACTGCTGGGACAAAGCCGTTACGTTCACTTTGCCGGCATTAGTGGCAAGAGTTACAGTTTCATTGTGTGATGGAGTGTAAAGCCGGACCAAGTCGCGAAAGATCGTCGTCTGAGTCTTCCTGGTCGGACGATCTAGAGCCACGGAAACGTCGCCGATTTTCTGTTAGTTCTTTGGAGGAAAGTGCAAGTAGCAGCTCCTCCGAAGTACTCGACGTACCGGATGTAAATCTCTCAGACCTAGCGGTGATGGGCCAGGATCTACAGAGTACGATCAATTTTGTGAGGGAGCATGGCTTCATATCTGACAGATATATGTGCCCTACCTGCGGAGATAAAATGAGGCTAGTGACCATATCTCAGAAGCACTCAGGAGATGGAGTGGCTTGGCGTTGTCGCAAAGACAACGTCTGGCGCTCCATCCGTAAGGGCTCGTGGTTCGACCACTCAAAACTATCGTTAATTGACATTCTGAAATTGTGTTACTGTTTCTGTCAAATGTTTAAAGTAGAATCAGCAGCACGTGAGGTTCGGTGCACAACAAAAACGGTCGTGGATTGGTATTCGTTCTGCAGGGAGGTTTGCGCCGCCGCTAACAAGAGGGTCGACAAACTAGGAGGACCAAGCCAGATAGTTCAAGTCGACGAAAGTTGTTTCGGCAAAACCAAATATCACAGGGGCAGAGCGGGCTCAAATATATGGGTTTTTGGGGCGGTAGAGGAGGGGAGGAGGGGTAATATTTTGCTCAAGGTAATTGGAAAAAAGGATAAAGGCACACTGCTCCCTCTTTGCATTAGACACATTAGACAGGGGTCGATTATTTACTCAGACAAGTGGCCTTCATATGGGGGGCATGCCTCGGTCAATCACAAGCTGCAATTTAAAGATTACCTGACCGGAGCATGTACAAACGCCATAGAGGCGCAGTGGTCAGCAATCAAAAGCCACATTGGGAAGGGGAAACGGCGAAAAATTCCCTTACAAAGCCACCTACACGAGTACATGTGGAGAAAGAACGTGGCTTATGGACAGTGTGTATTTCGGGCCTTGCTCAGGGATATCATCGCCCTGTATCCACCATCCACCTGCGATGGGGATACTTCGTAAAGGTAATCGGGTTTATTTGTTTTTGGGGGATACTGCTGCAATGTTTTATAGCCTTGTCAATTATGGTAACTGTGCTGTAGGACCGTATTATTTCCATGTTTCTGTTTTGAGGTAATAATGTGCAGTAAAACTTGTCGCGAGGCTTAACATTTTGTATCGGTATTCCAAACCGCATTGTACAATTTTTTTATTATTATTATTTTATTTTCCCATTAATACCTACGTCTGGTTACTTTTTATGTTCATTTTTACATGTGCTTTTTCGTTATTAATGTAACGTACTTCAGTGTAGTAGAGCGTTAATTTTGATAGTGTACACCGTTTTATTATTATTATTATTATTACTCTGGCGAATTTTGGGGTTGTTCTTTACAAATTTAATTATTTTTAGGTTTTATTTCCTTAAAATAGGGGATTAGTTTGTGGAACCTGAATCACGAGCCCTGGTTAGTGCGCCTTTAACGTAGGGTAAGTTTTCCACAATTTCGTGCAACGTGAATTATTATAACTTAAAAATCATTACTCATCAGGTAATAACCTAAGGGGTTTTTCAGGAAATTTGTGAACTGCCATCGCATATACAACAAAGAACTACGTTAATTCAACGTCTTCTAATGTGGTGAGTTTCAATTGATTACGAATATTAACTCTCTTTCAACATTTGGTGGTATCGTATTGTGGAACTATGCGGAGTGAAAATTAATACCCTGTGTATCATTACGTGGTATCGCAATGGGCTGTTTTGTCTAAAAGCGATACGGCCGGAGCATATTTATTTGTCTCTTATTTGCCTAAGGTGTTTTTTACGAACGCCCATTTCCGTGGTATCGTAAAATACAGTTTCGCGGATGGGCAATTTTCTACTTAACGATACGACGAATCCACGTTCAATTGCTCCATATTTCCATTCACGTGGTATCGATGAATACAATTTCGCGGATGGGCTGTTTTGTAGAAAAGCACATGTGTAGAAAGTGAAACATCCTGTGCAGGTTGTAACATAACAAGCGTCTGCGCCATGTAATATCTAGGGGAGAGTGGGGAGGAATGGGACACAGGAGGAATGGGACACCTGTGATATTTTCAAAACTACCGCGTCTACTAACTTCAAATGTTCATCATAGATAGTGCTAGGAGTGCCCTATAAGCCAGTGGAGTTATATCGTTGAAAGTGGTGGACTTTAAATTTTGTGTTGAAAAAAGTGTTTTTCGCCTTTAAAAGTAAGTTTAGTGTGTTGTATGAATTTTTTTCTTATTTTTAATAGAACAGAGAAAGTCATAATGCTTTAACATGTGGGCATAACATATAATTTGAAGATTATTTAACACCAAAAAGTTCTGCTTTGTGATCAGTAGTTTGTCTTCCATGCACGTAAATTTCAAAATGGTTGCCTGCAGGAGGTTTGGGACAATGGTTTGCAGGTGGAATGGGACAAGTCCCAAACCTCCTGCACTATGTAAACTAAATTGTATGAAAAATAAGTTGAAATTTATTGTGCATCGTCCAATAAATGTAGAAGCTTTTCATTTTTTACATTTTTTTCAGACTTTTGTCTTCACAATGCCTCGTGTTTATAAGAGAAAAACTAAACGTCAGAGGTTAACAAAGGAAAAACTTAAGTATGCTCTCTCTGAGATAATTGAGAAAAATCGGTCATTAAGAGATGTGGCCAAGGAAATTGATTCGAGCAAGTCTACACTTGACAGATATGTAAAAGAAGCCAAATTGTTACCCATTGGAGATGAATATTGCTACCAACCTAATACAAATGTACGACAAGTTTTCACCATTCAAGAAGAAAGAAGTTTGAAGTTGTATTTGATAACTTGCTCCTACATGCATTATGGATTAACTACAGTTCAGGCTCGCAAATTTGCGTACCAATTTGCTAAGGCCAAGAAAATTCCAGATGTTCTTGGCTGGGAAGAAAAGAAGACAGCAGGAAGGGAGTGGCTATTTGGTTTTATGAAACGCAATATGGACATTACTTTACGTTCTCCATCCCCTACGAGTCTGTCAAGGGCTACTAGTTTCAATAAGAACAATGTTATGAAGTTCTTCGACAATCTGAGAGAAGTTCTCCTCCGCCACTCTTTTAGTGCAAATAGTGTGTGGAATTGTGATGAAACAGGTGTTACAACTGTTCACAAGCCTGGAAAAGTGATTGCGGAGAAAGGAACAAAGCAAGTAGGGCAAGTGACATCAGCTGAACGTGGTCAACTCGTTACAGTTTGTTGCTTTGTTAATGCAGCAGGTAATACAGCACCACCTGCATTTGTTTTTCCACGGAAGAATTTCAAAGATCATATGCTGTATGGTGCTCCAGAAGGCAGCTTAGGTTTGGCTCATCCAAGTGGATGGATGACTGCAGAGAACTTTAAGAAAGTTTTGGATCACTTCATTAAAAATGTGAAATGCTCAAAGGAAGATCCAGTTCTACTTTTGTTTGACAATCATGATAGTCACATAAATATTGAAATCATAGACACTGCGAGAGAACATGGAGTTATCATTGTGACATTCCCCCCTCATTGCAGTAATCGCCTTCAACCATTAGATGTGTCAGTGTATAGTTCGTTCAAAAACAGGTACAACATGGCATGTAGTAACTGGATGGCAATGCAGCAAAACCTTGCTAAACCAATCAGCATCTACAATATTGCAAAGCTAGTGAATTCCGCATTTCTTCAAGCTTTTACTAAAGAAAACATCATCAGTGGTTTTGAAAAAACTGGTATTTGGCCATTTAATTCGGAGATTTTTACAGATTATGATTTTTTGATGTCATCAGTCACCGACCGTCCATTTCCACAAACAACAGAACAAGACACAACTCAGAATCTACTTCCAACAACTGATAGGCCTCCACAGGGAAATGAGTATGAAGAAGACACAGAAGAAATTCCTTCGACTTCAGCTCGAGAATCCGTCACACCAGAGATGGTACGACCATATCCGAAAGCTGCAGCAAGAAAAACAACAGGAAGAGGAAGAAAACCTGGCAGAACACGGATCTTGACTGACACACCCGAGAAAACTGAAATTGAAGAACAGTTGAGAAAGAAAACAGCGAAGATCATCAGTCCATTTGCCCTGTCTAGGCCTGCATTTGTTTCTTCCAAAGAAACAAGAAAAATGTCTGAAGAAGAAAATTCAGAATCAAGTGAGGAAATGGAAACATCACATAGTGAAGAAGAATTCACAGAATCATCAGACGACGAGCAAGAGTTAGACTTAAATTATGAGATCAAAGATGTTACAATTGGTGACTTTGTTCTTGTAAAATTTGACACAGGAAAAACTCTCGTGCACTACATTGGAAAAGTAAAATCCGGATGGGATGAAAACAATTGCTTGCTGGTCAAATTTCTGCGGAAGCGAGGCAAGTCAATGACATTCGTTTATCCCAATGTAGAAGATGTGGGTGTTACTAGAAGAGATGATATAATTTTGAAGATGCCAGCTCCCGTCGTTGGAGGAACCAAGAGAACTAGCAAGATTTTTCGCTTCGGAATAAATTTAAGTGTAAAATTTCCTACACTACGATAAAGAATTTTGTATGCAACATTTTTTCTTGTTAAGCCACAATTTTTTCAGTTTCTAAACCTAAATTATCTTTTTTTAATATTAAACTTGTCCAAGAATAACATTGTTGGTACTTTTTTAAAAAATGACGTTACTGTCCCATTCCTCCTGCACGCAGGAGGAATGGGACAATGTCACTTCTTTCCGAAAATTGAAGATTCCCTTGCTATTATAGCGTATTTTGAAAAGATACTTATACAGTATATAGTCAGATACATGTACTCAACATATACATAGTTCATATACTTCCAATGTTCCCACAGCTCCCTGAAAAAGAACTCAAACACAAATTGTCCCATTCCTCCCCACTCTCCCCGAATACAATTTCGCGGATGGGCTGTTTTGTAGAAAAGCACATGTGTAGAAAGTGAAACATCCTGTGCAGGTTGTAACATAACGTCTGCGCCATGTAATATCTATAGCTGACGCCATCTGTTAATAATATATCATCTTTGAGTAGCAAGGAGTCTGTCTTTGACCTCCGTCAGAGAAGGTCGCACGGAGTAACATTTTCGGTCTAACAGTTGAAAGTGTGGCGGACTTGGAAAAGTGTATTATGTAGACGTGTAACAAGGGGAACTTATGATTTGAAATAGAATGTTTGTTTTAAGTGACTGCATGGTGTTAAAAGAACGTTAATAAGTGTGGAGGATTTTGTTGGTATTTGAAACTCTTGTATCCCACGAACTTGTGATCTTCGGAGAAGTTCGATTCCTTATCTTAAATATTAAGTTTGGTGGTGGTATTTTCCGTCGGGTTGTTGTAGCAGAATTTAATGACTAGAATAAAGTTTTTGTGTGTAGAAGTTGCTCATAAACTGTGGAACTATTTTCATTTCATCAACCCGGCGATACCAGTCTGCTCTGAGCCGTCGAACAGTGCGGATCGTTTCCTTGTTTACACGCGAGCCGTTCTAAGTGGTGCGAGCAAGCTATCGGACTTCGTGTCCACACAGTGGTTAGTGTTTCTTCGAGCTTAAGTTACCGCTGCTGTTCAACTACACAACAGGTGGAATATAGTGGGTGAATAGTGCAAGAGGTGTAAGCCTAAGGGCTTACAGGATGCAGGAGGACACGGAAGGGAGCACAGCAGAGGAAACAGCAGATGCTATCGCCTCGGCCCTTCAAGTGTGCTATGCGCCGATCGAAGTTGACATCGTAAGTACGCCGCCCATTGCACTTCCAGATTCTGAAAAGACAGCAGTTATAAAGAAACGCAAGCTACGTGCGTATGCCGACATAGAACAGCCTGCATGCATAAGTACCAGATGTGAAAGAGCCCCAACTGGGGAAATTGACCTAAATATTAATATTAATAGTGTGCCATTTATACCTACTAACCCCTCAATTGCCGCAAGCGTTTCAGGAAGTGAAGAGATAGCCCAATCAGAAATACCAATAACAACTTATACTAGCAATAGCAGCCAAAACGCAATAGCTATGGGATCTAGGGATTTACCAACAGTCAATTCCGCAAATGTGCAAGCAGCTTCTACATTGGGAGAAGAGAAATTTAGGTATTCAGAACATGACACGGGTCCATTCATAGTCTATGCAGAACAGATAAATACAGAAGAGCACCCAAATAGGGGCGCCCTCGGACGTCTTCATCCCATGTCCGTTGGTAAATTTATCAGGAATTCCATCCCAGCAATGAACCATTCGATCCTTAACATATCAACCAAGGGGAGGAACCGTGTTCAGATTGAATTTAATAACTATAAGGCAGCAAACAACCTGGCATCAGTCACCAATCACCCTCAGAATATAAATTTTTTTATACCACGCTATTGTACTGTTAAAGAGGGGGTAATAAGAGGGGTAGATACTAGATTAACTGAAGAAGAAATACTAAATGTCATAGATTCCGATATTGAAGTGATAGCAGCCAGAAGACTAAAGCGTAAGATCACAATCGACGGAATACATCAGTGGATACCGCGGCAAATGGTATGCATTACATTCAAAGGACAGACCCTCCCACCACATGTCTTCATTCACTACACCAGATGTCAAGTCGAACCATATGTTCAAAGAGTAACTCAGTGTTATAAGTGTTTGAGATATGGTCATGTCAACAAGCACTGTCGCAGCAATGCTAGATGCGCTAAATGCGGAGAGGCCCATGAAACATCCGGGTGCAACAAAACTAACAACTTCCACTGTGCAATATGTAGGGGAGACCACATAGCAACATCAAGCTCCTGCCCAGAGTTTGTGAAACAAAAGCGCATCAAAACCCACATGGCCTATAACAACCTTACGTTAGAACAAGCCACAGCTCTAGAAAACCCAACTTCCTACGCTAAACAAGCTGCCAGGCTTCCCTTTACCCCAGACACCTCCAGCTTCCCCCCAATGCGCATACCGAAACCCGGAAGTCCAATATCCACCCCCATTCAAGCACGGGCAACAGCGAGGCCAACCCCTAACTTGCAAGAACGATTCAATAAGCAAGCCAGAACCGAGCCTCCTTCCAAGCAGCAGGCGACCAGAAGCCAAAACATAAAGATTCCATCAGATTTGTACTTTGACCATGGACCCACCACATCTGCCCCGATAAGCTACAACCCCTATAGGCCCCAGAACTTCGAAAGGGAAGAACCCCTCATAGATAAGGTGGTCTACATTGTTTCCTCGCTGCTGAAGATGGTTAATACAGGCGCTATGCCAGATATAAGAGAGTTCATCAGAAAATCCTTAGTGCTCAATAATAATGGCGAAGTGTAATAACTTCATGCAGTGGAACATTCGGTCAGTCCGATCTAATAAGGAAAACCTATTATACCTCCTCCAAGAAAATTCCATTGCAGTTGCGGGATTAATGGAAACGTGGTTGAAACCTGACAACCACTTCTCTTGTACAGGATACAATGTGATTCGGTCGGATCGATCAGACGGTTACGGAGGAGTCGCTCTTTTGATCAAAAGTGGAATACAGTATGATGAAATTCAGCTCAACTCGCAGGGATCGAATTTACAAGTATGTGCAGCCAACGTAGAATATGACAGCAGGAACCACAGAAAAATAGCAGTTGCTTCAATTTATAGATCTCCCCAAACTCCAGTGTCCAAAAGAGAACTTCGTCAGGTAATAGAGCAATTATCCCCCCCAATGCTTATTATGACGGACCTTAACGCCCACCACCAACAGTGGGGAAGTGAATCCAGCTGTGCAGTAGGCAAAGTGGTAATAGATTTACTAGAAGAAATGAACTTAGTATTACTGAACGATGGATCAGAAACAAGATACCACAGAGCAACAGAACGTAGATCGGCAGTCGATATCTCACTCATCTCGCCGGGATTGGCCATCGACATAGAATGGAAGACCCTCCCAGACCCATCGGGATCTGACCATTTTCCCATCATAATGTCCCCACCTGACCAGAGATTCAAGACCACTCCTCCGTCTCCCACTTACAAGTGGAACACAAGGAGAGCTAACTGGCCACTATATAAACAGTTCATAACTGATAAAATAGAAAACTTTAGCACGTCAGATGACCCCAAAAATGACTACCTCTCCTTCACCACAATTATGGATCAAGCGGCCCAAGTATCCATCCCAGAAAATAAACAGAGAAAGACGCCACATAGACACAGCCCGAAATGGTGGGATGAAGAGTGCACTAAAGCGATAAAAGACAGAAAGAAGGCGTTAGCGCAATATAAAATACAGGCAACGGACGAACAATACATATTCTTAAACAAGATACAAGCTTCCACGAAACGCCTTCTGAAGAAGAAGAAAAGAGAATACTGGCAAAATTTTTGTAAGTCTCTGAACAAAGATGTGTCAACTAAACTACTATGGAGACAGGTTAAAGGAATTCAGCGCAAGACAACGCAATCAATCAAACACATCTCCACTGCGACGGCCATGGACCTCCTTTGCTCTTTGGCTCCAGACTGGTGCCCAGAAAAGGAAGCCGACATTCAGAACCCGGAAGCAGACCACCCTTTGCTTCAACCTTTCACAATAGAGGAATTGGAAAGTGCACTCAAAAAATCTAGTAACACCGCTCCAGGAATGGACCAAATACAGTATTCGATGATAGATAACCTCCCCAGAGAAGGCAAAGACTTGTTCCTCAAATTATGTACAGGGTCTGGATGGAGAGAGTCCACATTCCCCCACTAAAAGCAATAAGAGTGGTCCCAATCCACAAACCTCACAAAAACCCCAGTGACAGCGGATCATACCGGCCAATTTCACTCCTATCATGCTCCTTGAAAATGTTAGAACGGATGATTAAACTCAGACTGGAGTGGTATGTAGAACATCATCACCTTCTACCAGAAACCCTGCTTGGCTTCAGAAAGGGGAAAGGCACAAATGAAATCATAGCACAACTAGTGACAGATATCCAAATCAGTAATGGAGAAAATTTTACTTGACGGCCCTATTCACCGATATATCAAAAGCATACGACAACGTTGTTCTCCCTCTACTGGCGGAAAAACTTAGGCAGTTGCCTCTCCCGGAAACTTTCGTGGCGAATCTAATAGCGATGCTGGAAAATAGAGAGCTATTCATAATTGGAGGTGAAGTAGTCGGACCCAGGCTTACAAGTAAAGGACTGCCTCAGGGATCTATATTGTCCCCCCTTCTCTTCAATATCTACGTCAGTGACCTCCACTCAAAGATACCTCGGGAAGTAAAATTGTTACAATACGCGGACGATGTTTGCCTTTACATCAGCCAGCGGACATTACAAGCCTGTAAGACAAGGTTAGGCATCGCAATGGACAAAATGAAGGCTTGGATGATACGCCATGGCTTCGTCCTTTCTACAGAAAAGTCCGTAGTCTGCATATTTACAAGACATAGGGTACCGCACATAACTGAAATCTCACTGGGAGCCCACTCTTTCCCTGTCAAGAAAACAGTCTCATACCTAGGCTTGAAAATGGACTCGACCCTTAAATGGTCCAATCATATAGCTTACATCCTCAAAAAAAGTGAAGCAGCCATGAATCTAATTAGAGCCATTACCGGAAAAACCTGGGGAGCGGAAAGAGTACTCAACATGAGACTTTATCGATCGCTCGTAAGACCACATTACGATTATGGCTGTATATGCTTTGGATCCGCATCGAAAGAGTTGTTGAAGAGACTAGATAAATCACAATATAAAGCACTGAGACTATGTACTGGGGCCATGGCATCTACGCCCACAAACGCCTTGTTGGTCGAATGCCTCGAACCACCACTACACATTAGGCGAACATACCTCTCCAGAAAATTCATACTAAAGCAATTAGAACTCGAAGAGAATCCGCTGTTGGAAAAGTTATCAGTATTATCGGCACAGTACTCAGAACGTGCATACTGGAAGAAGAAAACTAGTCCACCCCTAGCAAGAGCATATGAGTACCTAAAGATATACTCCACAAAAATATACCGAGCTCAACTATTACCTGTCTATTCAGGAAGAATGCCCATTACCACTCTGAAATTGGACATCCGAACCAACATTAAATATCTGGAAGGGAGCGAAAGGAACAATGTCATAATGAAGGACTACATCTCAAACCTACCAGGTAACCCAGCATGCCTGTACACAGACGGTTCCAAATCAGATCAGTCAGTGGATGCGCATTTGTGGATACGACAAACAACAAGTCGGAAGCCTACAGCCTACCGGAAGAAGCAACGGTCTTCACAGCGGAACTACTTGCAATGGTCAAAGCTCTAGAATATTGCACAAAACTGCAAAGCTCGAGAATAGCAATAATAACAGACTCCCTGTCCGCTGTTAACAAACTAAACAACATCTCCAAAGACAATGGCAGATGTTGGTTGGTCTATGAAATACTTAGAATAGTTTCCAAACTTAGAGAGAAAGGCACGGAGATCACTTTCATTTGGTCCAAAGGACACGCAGGTATTACAGGTAATGAGCAAGCAGACAGTCTAGCCAAAGAAGCTGCACTCAGCGGAAACAAACTCAACCTCGTTCCGGCATCGGATCTATTACCAGCGATTCGACGCGATGTCAAGAAAGAATGGACCAACGAATGGGAGACAAAGGACCTCCATAAAGGTCAACATTATCGACAGATCCATCCCTCCATTCCGAGAGCTCATTGGTACTCCAACCGGATACTGTCCAGAGGATTCACAACATTCATAGCAAGGCTGAAGTTTAACCACGGGCGGTTCATGTTGTTGTTGTTGTTGTTTTAGGGCGCGTCGACAGCGGGGTCATTAGCGCCCTAACAATTACCAGCATAAACTGTGGCTCAAAGTACTAAATACTGACTGCATGGTCGACTGTAAAGGGGTCGGCCATACAGACAGCAAATAAAATAATTCAGAAACATAAAACGTGGCTTACCAAAGGGGCCACCAGAACACAAGACCGTGCATCACCTGAATGGCTGTAAAGTGGCCATACAGGATACCAAAATAATTAAAAGCACTACATCTCTCGCCGCTGTATAGTGGCCAGCGAAAAGGAATTTAAAAATATAAAAATTTAAAACAGTGCACACGGATGAGTAGCTGTAAAGGGGCCACCCATCCATCTTAGAACTAGGCCGATCTGCCTAAAATTTTAGGCACTAGACCGGCCAATACGCAAAATTTTAAAATACTCGCCACCTGCTGGTCTCATTGTTTAAAATAAGGGCCAGATCGTTCGCCAGGCCAACGTCTGCCCTTAAGTCTAAAAACAAAGCACAATCAACTAAAATGTGGCGCACCGTCAGAGGTACGCCACAAGCGTCACATTCCGGAGGGTCCTCCCGGCGGAGGAGAAAGCTGTGTGTCAGAGGACAGTGCCCTATACGGAGGCGAGTCAGGAGAACCTCATCCCTCCTCGCCCGCTGGAAGGAGCTGCTCCACGGCCGAACGGTCGGTTTGACCAGCCGGAGCTTATTATGCTCTACCTCCAGCCACTGCCTCTGCCAAACGTCGGAAACAAATCTTTTCACCGCCGAGGCAAGGTCAGACTTTGGGACCGGATCAAAGTCAATTCTGACCTTGTTGCAGGCTAACTTGGCAGCTTCATCAGCTGCCTCGTTCCCCTGATTCCCACATGACCAGGTACCCAGCAGAATACGACCTCCTTTCCAGAAGATTGGAGGGATCGGAGGGTGTCCTGTTATGTCCTGGACAAGACGATCTGCTGGGTACATGCTTCCCATGGCCTGGATGCAGCTGAGGGAATCACAGCATATGATGTACTTCATGCTGCGACTTACTTTCATATGCTGGAGCGACTTTAACAAAGCGTAACACTCTGCAGTGTACACGCTGCAACAGCTATTTAGTTTGTAATTATAAGTCGCTCGAGGGAATACTACAGAGCAGCCAACTCCGTTAGCCTGCTTAGACCCATCCGTGTATACCGGGGTAAAATCGCGAAACTGATTTAAACATGGCTAAATGTACGGGTAAAAACATTGTCGGCGGTACACAGCTTGTTGTACCGCGACAATTCTAAAACTGTTCTGGGCCTCTTCAAAAGCCAGGGAGGAGATTTACTCCAACCCTGGTGATAAAAAGTGGGCATCTGAAACCCATATTCCTCCAATATAGCCTTTGTACGGTAGCTGAACGGTTTAGTTGCTCTTTGACGGTTGGTATATAACCGCTCAAAGTTGGGATGAATAACTTACGTCGTACACGGGACTGCCAGGAGTTGTGGCAATATGTATATAGTGTCGCACCATGAGGAGACGCCGGCGGATGGAAAGCGGCGGCTCGCCAGACTCAGCACAAATGCTGGGTATCGGACTGGTGCGGTATGCACCTGTGGCGAGACGAATTCCTGCATGGTGGACACTATCCAGAATACGGAGGTAGCTGTCCCGTGCCGAACCGTAGACAATGCAACCGTACTCCAAACCGCGACCGTACAAAGGCTCTATAAAACTGTAGCAGGCAGGAGCGGTCAGCGCCCCACGACCCTGCCACACAGACACTTTAGAACATTAAGCGCTTTCAAGGCTCTGGCTTTAAACATCTTTAAGATGTGGCAGCCAAGTAAGCCGAGTGTCTAAAATGAGGCCCAGAAACCGAACAGTTTCGCTAAAACTTAAAACGGTGTTCCTCAAGGTGAGATGAGGTTCTGCTAAAAGACTTCTACTGCGGCTAAAAAAGCACACACCGGGTTTTCTCGCAGAGAAACGAAAGCCGGTGGTGCACTGACCATTCATCCAGCCTGTTCAGCGTGAGCTGCAGCTGCCGCTCAGCGCTTCTCAGGCTAGACGATGCAATAAAAATTAAAAAGTCGTCAACGTATAAGGAGAACCGTATGGGCCTCCTTATAAACAGTTGAGATGCTATTAATTGCTATGGCAAAAAGAGTCACACTTAAAACTGATCCTTGAGGAACACCGTTTTCCTGAATAAAAATGTCGGACACTTCCCTACCGACTCGGTACCGAAGCAACGTCGCGATAAAAATGATTTTAAAAAACGGGGTAGATTTCCCCTAAATCCCCATTCATGTAACTGTTTTAAAATAACATGTCGCCAGGTAGTATCGTAATGCCTTTTCGATGTCAAAAAAATATCCAACTAGGTGTTGGCTGCGGATGAAAGCGTCTTGAATTGCCGCTTCCAGTAGGATCAGGTTATCCGTGGTGGAATGGAACTTCCTGAATCCACACTGAAAACGGGTCAGTAGCTTACGGGACTCAAGACACCAAACGAGGCGGCGGTTCACCATCCGCTCTAGTGTCTTCCCAACGCAGCTCGTTAAGGCGATGCTGCGATAACTACCTGGCAACAACTTGTCTTTTCCTGGTTTTAAAATCGGGATTAACGTTGCTTCTTTCCACGAGTCGGGGAAGTGTCCTTCGGTCCCAAACATCATTAAAAATACCCAGGAGGTACTCTTTAGCATCTTTGCTAAGGTGCCTCAGCATCTGGTACTGGATCTGGTCAGGCCCTGGTGCAGTGTCCCTTGGCGCTGTTTAGAGCAGACTCCAGCTCCCAAGATGAAAAAAGGGCTGTTGTATTGCTGCATGTCAGACGAGTCGAAGCAAATGGCTTGCCTTTCAGCAGATATTCTACGTTGCTGGGACTGATGGTCCAATCCAGCAGACGAAGTGATGGCAGCGAAGTATTCTGCCATCAGCTGCGCTATGCTTCGATCGTCGGTGACTACACGCCCTTGATCCAGTAATCCAGATACTTGGCGGTCGAGAGTACCTCCCAGATATACGGCGGATTGACTCCCATACTTTTGTTGACGATGTGGAACGATTAATGGTGCTCACAAAGGTCTGCCATGACCTTCTTTTGCTCATCCTTAATAATACGACGCGACTTGGCTCTAGCAATTCGGAACGCTGCGAGGTTGTCAGGTGTCGGATGCAACCTAAACCGACGCAGGGCCCGTCTGCGACCCTGAATAGCGGAACGACATTCGGTCGTTCCACCAGGGAACGCGCGTTCTGCGCAGCGTTCCAGAGCCGCCAGGAATGGAGATATCAGCCGCCCGGTGAATCACATCTGTAAGATGTTTCACCTTTTCTTCAATATTCTGGCGATGCTCAAAAATGACTGACCGGCTATAAAGCTGGCCAGTCAGCTTTGCTGATATTCCATCTCCGTGTCGTAATGCTTTCGCGACGTTCAGTCTCAACGTGCAACCAATTTGGAAGTGGTCGCTTCCATGGAGGTCACGATCCACCTCCCAGCGCACGGAGTCCGCAATTGAAGGAGAGCAAAGAGAAAGATCAATGGCAGAGGACGTACCGGTAGCAGTGGTGAAGTGTGTCATTTCTCCGGTGTTTAGGATGCATACATCCTCCAGCTCCAATAATCTACAAATCGCCCGAACCTCTGGGGCAGTTGGTGGTCGAACCCCACAACGCATTGTGCGCGTTAAAGTCTCCCAATAGGAGAAAAGGGCCGGGAGATTTGCCGTGTAATAATCAGCCAGCTGACCATAGTTCAACTGGTGATCCCGGCGGTAGGTATATGGAGCATACGGTCAGGTTCCACCGGTCCTAATATTTTAACAGCTACTGCTTGTAAAGGAGAGGTGAGAGCTAACAGCTTCGGAGTGGACAGTGTTCCGAACAAACACAGCCACTCCCCCCTTCGCTCGATCACCCTCGGTATCGTCCTTACGGTACACGTCATAACCTCTTAGCACGGGTTGGTGAACTGGTCTGAAATGTGGTCTCTTGCAGACAGAGACACAATGGATCAGACCGTGCTAAGAGCTGTAACTCTTCTTTGTGAGCCATAAAACCATTAATGTTCCATTGGAGTATGGGAGCCATCCCCTTACCTATTTAGCCTCACCCGCCCCGGATCGGGTGGGTCATCGGTCACTTCGTGCTGAGGAACGGGACCAAACACGTCCACCAGCATCTCAGTTTCATCCTGACCAGGAACGGAGACAGACATCTCCGACCCAGAGGACTCTTCAAATTCCTCCCCATTCTTTTTCTTTTTCTTCCTCTGCCTTTTCCCCTCCTTACTGCTGGGCAGTCTGGGAGGAGACGAAGAGGGGGACTTAACAAATTGGGTCGGGTCTGTCTGTCTAAATTTCCGACCACGGATCTTCTGGTCACCTCCATTGGCGCTGGTAGCAGATGGTATCGCTCCAGCGCGAGGAGGAATAGGAGGTGCCTTTTGGTTGACTGCTACTGTTGATGCTGGTGGAATAGTTGTTACTGCTGCTGGTGTGGTCGAGGTGTCAGACGTGCTGCTACCAACGTCTGCGGTCTTAGACGTAACGACCTTAGCGGATTTAGCACCGCATTTGCATTGACATGAGCACGAAGTACTCGTGCTCATGTCTGCGAAGGACGTCTGGGTAGCAGCACTCTGCTTCCTGACGGGAGCTGAAGCCATCTTTGCAAAACTCGTCCCAAAAATTGGAGCGGCGAGCGACTTGGCCTTCTTTTTAGCTTCCCCATAGGGAATCCGCTCTTTGGTCTTCAGCTCCTGTATCTTGCGCTCTTCAAGATACACTTGACACTCCCTACTCCAGGCAGGGTGCGACCCGGAGCAGTTGACACACACCTGTGGTAGCGTGCAACTAACTCCCGGTTCATGTGCCCCCTTGCCACACTTGCCACAGGTGGGATTGCCCTTGCATGACGCCGTCGTATGTCCGAACCGCTGACACTGAAAACAGCGCATCGGGTCCGGAACATACGGACGGACGTTCAGGTTGATGTAGCCTGCTTTGATGTTCTTTGGTAGAACTGGAGTGTCAAACGTCAGGACGAAGGTGGCAGTCTTTTCAATACTGCCATTAACCCTTCGTGTGATCTGACGTACCTCGACCACTTTTTGCTCCTTCCACTCCTTAACGAGTTCCTCGGTCCCTATGTCAATCAAGTCACGGCAGGTGACAACGCCTTTGGAACTATTCAGGGATTTGTGGAGTTCGCAATTGACTGCGAACTCCCCGAGCTTCTCACAGTTAAGGAGTTGGGTAGCTTGCCTACTGGTTGTAGTTTCCAGCAGCAGCGTCCCGTTCCTCAGTTTTTTCACCGAATTCAGGGTCCCTACCAGACCCTCCAACCCCTTTGAAATGTAAAAGGGTGAAACTTTTTCGAAGGTCCCTTCCATCCTTTGCATTACAATAAAAGCGTTCGGGAGTGAACAAACTTTTCCGTTACTGTTATTTTCCGAAGCGGGGGGGCTATCTACCCTCACCCGCTTCTTAGAACTGGGTGTATTTATTTTAGCCTGCGGCACACCCGTACCGCAGGGTTTGGTGGTTTTTGTGAAAGACTTAATTTTGGTCCCACGAGTAAAACCAGTTTAAAAAGAAGCGCTAATACAACAGGGGTGCGCAGGTGCCCCTGAGGTTGTACGTTAGCGAGTGATCTGCCTCTCACCCATGCACCTCCTCGGCACGTATCCGACCTTGAGGTTAAGGGGTTTTTTATAGAGGTTTGTACCGTCCTCGCGATCCGGGCGATGAAGCCAAGATCCCCGTTCTCCTAGGCACACAACGTTCCACCGCCACGCCCTACGGTGGTCGTTGAAGCATGGTAGGAGTTTACGGTGTGGGAAACTTGCGGCGCTCACAAGTTTCCAGCTCGGGCACCGCGGGTTCGCCAAACCCGTACCTGGCACTTGCGTACCAGGCCCCTGCGGGGACGGGCGGTTCAAGTCGCATCTGTTCAAAATCAACGTAGTTAACTCGCCCTTCTGCGAATGCGAAGAAAATATTTTGGAGGACGTCGATCACCTTTTCTTCGCATGCAAGCGCCACTGGAACAAATCTACACAATTAATATTGGACTTACAAAGACACGGGGCTGACTTCCCACCAAAATCCAACATCTTCTTCAGAAACAAGAACCGGAAATCTATATAAGCCTCTATAGATTTGCCAAGGAAAATCACATAGATATATGATCCTTGTAGTAAATATATGCACAGGAAAAGTGTTGCTCATGAATTTATAACACAAGATGTAAACCAACTCTACCGTAAGAGTTTTAGTTCTAACTTAGCAGGATAACAAGTAAATAGATTATAGGATGAGAGTGGTACTCTTAACTAGACAACATAACAAGTAAATCAATTGTTCTATAAGTGTAAATGTATAACCGAATAATACAACATGTAAATCAGTTGTACACTAGAGTTTTATGTGCCTAATCTGGTAACGCAATATGTAAACCAATTGCACTGTAAGAGCTCCATTTTCATTTACTTAGGTTAACATATAAATCAGTCGTATAGTATGAGTTGTATTTTTAAAGGTAAAACATAATATGTAAATCTATTGCACCTCAAGAGTAGTACTGTTATCCTTGAAATATAAGATGTAAATAAATGCTAGTTTAAGAGTTTTATTTCGAACTTTGTAAGTTACCAGGCAAATCAACTATATGTCAAGAATCATATTCCAAAATTAATAATAAAAAGAACGGTAGGAGTTGTACTCCTGGCATTACTATATAATATGTAAACAAAAATATTGTAATGTATTGTATGGTATTTTATTGTATTGTACTTGGTTGTATTACAGTATATGGCACTTTATTGTATTGTATTGTATTGTATCGTATTGTATTTCCCTGTAATGTATTGTATGATTCGGTATTGTTTTGTTCTGTATAGTATGGTATCGTACTGTAAGAATTGCACCTCTAACCTTGTACCATCAATATGTAAAGTTATTTTTGGCTGTATGGACTCTGTCCTTTTGCCAATAAACAAAAAAAAAAAAAAAAAAAAAAACCCGGCGATAGAATAATACCTAAAACCTGGCGACCGCGGCAAAAGAACCCTTTATTTAATTAATGAGCTTGTATGTGTTCTATAAGGGACTGAATAATTTAAAATCAGTATTCAACAGCTAGCCGTCATAGAGACAGTTAGCCTACAAGGTTTAGTTTTTTTACTTTTTGTCTCTCATTTCTCTCAATCACCATATTACCGTTTTTGTCTAAAACCATACCGCCGGAGCATATTTATTTGTGTCTAATTTGCATAAGGTGTTCTTCACAAACGCCCACTTTCGTGGTATCGTAAAATACAGTTTCGCGGATGGGCTATTTTGTACTTAACGATACCACGAATCCATGTTCAATTGTTCCGTATTTCCATTCCCGTGGTATCGTTGAATACTATTTCGCGGATGGGCTGTTTTGTAGAAAACGATACCGCGGGTGCACATGTGTAGAAAGCGAAACATCCTGTGCAGCTTTACTTTTTGTCTCTTATTTCTCTAAACAACCGTATTTCCATTCACGTGGTATCGTAACATACTATTTCGCGGAGTGTACATTCCTGTAACATGCACTTACTTTTCATACCTTTCTTAGCTTTCCCCGCCCAGAAAACCCAACTTTTCCGTGCAGTCCCATTAGTAACATGCACATATTTTACCCTCTTCTCCCCGCCCAAAAAAAAAAACACATTTCCGTGCGGTCCCGATAGTGACATATGTTTACAAGCTGTGACTGTACGGATCGTTGCGTCACGGTATCATCACGTCTGCC